>JAOYSI010008690.1:0-11371 GCA_025775065.1 Hiodon alosoides | reverse complement strand
CACACTTCGAGTGAATGACTTCATGGTGGAGGGCTGTAAGGCTGATATGGTAAAACAAGGTGCTGTTCGGCATGGAGACTGACTTTGCTCTTCCTCAAGGAATGGAAAACAAAGGTTGTCTGGAGCCCGTAGTCAAGCCAACAGATCAATACAATTCCCCCTCCAGCTGCCAAAACTATATATATATATATATATATATATATAGGGTAAAGAACTGAAATATTATACATAAGCATACAGTGATAAAGGATACTGATCAAATAATTCTCAGCTATCGCCGTCATGCTTGTGGATTGGCACTGCTCGGATCAAGCTCAGCTTGAGCTCTGTGGTTCTGTGTGGGTTTCGCAGTCAGTCCACCAAAAAGGGAAGTCAACGGCTCGACGGGCACATAAATACCGGTGCAATCCCTCCAAATGCTGCTCACAGACGCACACCTAGCACAGCGCTAAATCCTGGACTCACCCAAACTTACAGCTTCAGTCCAACACACTCCTCTGGTCTTTTGTGCACATGGTCTGTTTTTAATGACATCTGCTATCCGCTAGCACCCTAAATCTACTCTGTCCCATTCAAAGCACATATTTTATCCTCAATGGCGAAAAAGTAAACCAATACTACTACTTATTACCTATAATAATAATTAACACAATAAAGAAGTGAAAATAATGTATTGACAGTTTAATAATGTTTAACATACCCAGAAAAATATTTCCAATTTGTTGTGCACTGATCCCTCCATTAGCTATAATAAAAACTGTCCAGTAAATAAAACTCAAACGATAGTTACCTACAAGAAGGACATACCAAACCGTTGATACAATAATCAAGGGTATCATTACAAAACGCAACAATACCCATGCAAGTGACACTACATTGTCCCCTAACTTAATTCACAAATACATTATGTTCAAATATTGGTTAAGGTCATGGCATGATAAATGACTGAAGCATTGAAGCAATTCCTATATTGTTAAAATCATTGTCAATTCAACTAGACAACAAACGAAATAAACAATAAACCAATTTACAAAAGTAAAAAATAACCCACCAGGTTGTAGTCCAACCTGCCGAATATCTTCATTTTCAAAATTTTAGTATATTCCACAATCATTTGACGTGTAAAACAGAACGTCCAAAACATTTATATTTAAAATAAAGAATGTGGAGAAACATAAATTCAGCAAATTCAGGCAAACGTATTTCCCGCAGTTAAAAAAGCACCGAACCCTTCTAATGTCGGGAAAGCTTTAAAAAAAAATGTGAAACTCGCAACTCAGCTCCGGGGAAGTGTAACGCCTGAGTAACCGGTGCAAAATCCACATAAGCCGACTGCTCTCCGTTTCGTGCAGCGGTCGATGGCTTTAGAAGAAAGCTAATTATCATACAGCTGTCATTTTTATGCGCTGCGCGTCGCTATAGAAAACCCGTCCCTCCTTTCTCTGCTGACCCCGACAGTTTCACATACCCCGACAGTCCCACGACTGGTTCGCCAGTTCACGGAAGCTCGTTACCCCGCCCGGGCTGCTATTTCCCGACCGACGAACACTATTGGTCCACAAGATAATTTAGCGAATTATCACTTTTGTATTCAGGAGTCTATCTGGCTGCCGTTCTTAGTTAATCAAGCAAACATTATTGCTACTCGTGAACCCCTGTCAGTAATGGTTTTACACCCCCGAAAACAATAAACCGTGCAACAATAGCGAACGATGTAGATCGTTCAAGGGAATAGCTTTATTTACCAACACCAGTAATTGCTGAGTTTATTCCGTTAATCAACAGGTGTAAAATGTAGATATTACCTTTAAATTCTATATATTAAAAGAGCAGGCTTCAGGTGAGTGTCGAGCATTCAGTTGGAGGCAGAAAAAGTTCCAGGCTGAGAGAAGCCATACAAGTCTGCGTTACAAAAGCTGTCACTCATTTTTTATTCATTGAGGATTTGGAAAATGAAAGCACAATAAATATTAATTACTGAGAGGGAGAACTGGGCCATCCCGGAGGAAACTGAACTACTTTGGAGTATTACACCATCTATACGAACAAACTGTACCATAAACAAACACTATATATTTAATATCATTCATGCTTATTTGTGTTTGTTTGTTAATTTTATTTACTAAAATTAAAACAAAAACATTTTTAAATACATTTTTTAGCTTAAGTAAAAGCTATATATTTTTAGTTATAGAATAAGAAAATATATTGTCTTACGGTTGACTGTTTGTCAGTAACGTTGAAACAACCCCACAATAAAAGTGTGCAGAAATATTCCCATCATCCCTCATTTCATGTAGCAGTGAGGTAAAATGTAGTGTAGCAAACCTGACAGAATGCCACTCAGACTACACCGGGGGCAGAGAAAGCTGCCCCGTTAGATCTGAGGCCTGGCAGCGGGGCCGAGGGAGGGGTGAGAGAACAAGAGAGTGAAGGAATGCTTGATGGGACACCGCCGGAGATGCAAGCTGCAGAAATAAACAAACAAACAGCTGTGATTCACACCCTCTCTCTGGTCCTTTATGGCTATGATTAAGCTTGACAGCAGCAGCAGCAGCAGCAGGAAACCGGCCTTGCAGTGGCCTCACTGCCGGGAGGGGTGGTGGTGGGTTGGGGAGTTCAAACTCAACGGTGGCGGAGGGAAGCAAAGTCGACCATCGAGGAGGGGGGCAAACTCTGGCTACATAATAAGTTTGTAGGTAGTCCCCAATTCATCTGTCTGAATGAATGGTGGTTTGATGCTTTTCCAATAGGCTCGGTATTGATTTATTGAGTGCTCGTGAGCAACAAACCCCTCTCACGACGTATGGCAAGGGGTCCCCGAAGTCCGGCGGGTGACCCTAGCTCACAGTCAGTTGTCGGCGCAGCTTTGTGCAGCTAGTCCAGTATCTGAGGGAGCACCAGCCCAGTGGACTCTGGAGCTGACGGCGTGTACAGATGATCCCTGACAGCACCTCCTTAGGGCCCTTCTGTTAGATTTGTGTTCATTTATGATTCCGTCCAATCCAGTAGATCATTCATACTATTTTTTTAATATTCTCATACTAAGTTAAAATAATGAGTAATAATAAATAACTTCACTTGAGCATCGGAGCGTGCTTCTTGTGTTGGGTGTGTTCACCTGAGCATCGGAGCGCGCTTCTCATGTTGGGTCTGTTCACCTGAGCATCGGAGCGTGCTTCTCGTGTTGGTGTGTTCACCTGGGGATCGGAGCGCGCTTCTCGTGTTGGGTGTGTTCACCTGAGCGTGCTTCTCGTGTTGGGCATTTTCATGGAGCCTTCTGCCATTTGGGGCATGGGGCAACTATGTGTTTAGAGTTCCATCAGTCTTGTCTTGCCTGGATGACTGAAATGTTTCCTCAAATTCATAGTCCTGAGGGTTTGACGATGACACTGAAATGCATGTGACACTGTGAGCACAGTTAATGTATACACATACAACACAGCAGCCTTCACCGGAAAGGGGTCTGGGATGTTGTGACAGGTATGATAAGCAGTGGGGCTTTGTCTTAAAGGTTGAATTTCCACTTGAGTGGAACTGAAGATTAAACCCTTGATCAGTCCCACTCAGTGACCCTAATCAACAGCTTCACCGTTTGAAAGAAAGAATATTAGCATTTCAAAACACAGCCATCATCACCAGCAAATTACTAGAATTGGCTCATTGTGATTAGTTTATCATTGGGAAAGACTTACCATGATGAAAAGATCCATATCAAAATGTATTTCCGGTGTTTTGTCAAACGTAAATGACAAACCCTGTATTTCTTTGCTCTACCTGGCATCTCATCCCAGCTTTGAGCAAGCTTTGAAAACCTGCCCTCCTTGGTGATCTCTTAACCAGGGTTTCCCAATCCTAGACCCTGTGCGAGCAGGTCTTTATTTCAGCTGAGCACTTAAAGACTTCCACCAACTTATTACTGACCTTATGGCAATAACAGCCTTTTATCATAGCACTGAGGTTGAAAGATCCACTGTTGTCCACTGAGAGGTGACTGGTTTATACGTGCGTGTGCTCAGTGGTTTTGTGCCATTTGTATAGACTTGTTTATATATATATATATTATTGAATATGTAACATGATCTCTGTTATCTCTGTTAATCAGAATTTAAAACAGGCATTCCTCTTTCATCTAAGAGAAGTTATCGCTAGTCAAATTTATGTTTTCCACAACATTACCCCTCATTTTTAAATTTGTCAGTGTCCAGATTGTGTTGATTATAAAGCGAGCAGGAAGTGGCTGTTTTTTTGGACAGGCGACTTCTCTGGACACCATCTAGCGGAGGGAGATGACACACATGGCTAGCCCAATTGGCACCACCGATTGGGCAAGCTGTGGGTCTGGCAAGCCTCACTTTTCTGTGGGCTCTGAACACCCAAAACTCACATGATGGCTCCTGGCACCTAATACAGAGTCCACCTGGCCCGTTTAACACACCTCATGCTGTCGCTGTGGGAAACCATTACCGCGTAGCCGAGTCAATTAAAGGCCTGTACTGGCAGGACAGCACAAGCTGACCAGTCAAATGTTGGGTAATAATCCCAGCCATCACACTTCTAAACAGTAAAGCATTGTTAAGATGCAGGTCAAAGGTCAAAGGCTGACAACTGGCATCACACCTTTTAAACCTGATTCATTTAGCGGCCAGTCTAGTTTAGCCTAGTCTAGTTTAGCCTAGTCTAGTTTAGTCTAGTCCAGTCTAGTCTAGTCTAGTCCAGTCCACAGAAAGTACATGCAAGTATTCAAGATCACAAAGAGGGCATCAAAAGCAGAGAGAATCATATCTGCTAATCTCACGGTCTCAGGGACCAGTCAAAGGAGGGAAGTAATTTTGTAACGATGAGTAAGTGATGTAGGCCCCACTTCCAGGACATACAGTGTTACAGCTTCAGACTAAATATTAATGCTAAATTATCTTAAAAAGAGGAACCCAGGATCTGAAGTGAGAATGTGAGAGGTTGAAAGGTTTAGCTTAGAGCTTCTGAAGATCTGAAGTCACATACGGTTTCATCCCAGCCACAGTATTTAATATTCATGCATAATCCTCTTAGCATTGGAGCCGGGATGCCCTAGACACACAGTTTTTTTTTTTCTTCCCATTGCAGCACTCCGAGGTCACATGTTTATCGCTGGAACTGCAGATGCTTCAAGAACCAGGTCCGGCCAGCGGTGCTGATAGGAGCCGACATGTAATGTCACTTCACCCCAGGGTGGAGATGAGCTTGCCAAATCACACTTTGTCGCCAGCACACTGTGTTTTAAATCTCCAGTATACATCTGCATATACGTGTAACAAAAGTCAACAAAAGCCTCTTAGGCTGAACAATGAGTATTCCTACCAAACAACTTCTCGGAATTTGGCCCATTGTCAGAACTAAGATGACACTGGATTAGCGTAAGACACTGAACCTAAAATTTTGATAGCTCCACTTCCAGTCTAGGGTTACAACGATTCCAGCGCAAAAAATTCTAATAGTCAAATCCAATATACTTTAAATAACAACCAATTGCCTATAGTGTCTATATTAAGGTCATCATATTAAAACCAAAACCAAATTATTTTCACTATTTACCATTCTGTGGCACTGCTGAGCACGGAGGATGTTAGGATGGGGGTGGGGTTCTGACCTCTGTTGCATAACAGAAATTCAACTGAGGTTTTCTTCTGAAGATAGGTCAATGTAATGACGTGTAATTCATGTTCTATGCCTGAGGATAGGTCAATCGACATCTGAATGCAATCAGCAAAGCAGTCATGTAACAGGAAATGCGCCGTCCCTTTAATCCGCCTGATGTCACACAGACGTCTCAGGTCTGCCTTTAACAGTTGCACTTTGAAAGGCTGGACGGACGTTTACAAAAAAATATCACCAAATAAAAAGAAGAGTAGTCGCAAATGCCAAAATGTAGCTGCCAAAAGATGCCAAAATGTAAGTGCCAAAAGACGGCAAAAACGTAGAGCCTTAAGTAACCAATAGGATCTGGTTTAATGGCCACATCTTTCAGTTGTAGGTTGCCTTTTTCCAGGGACCAAGAATCGTCATATTCGCATCACACAACAGAACTAAGCCTGGTTTTAATATACTGCAATTCCAGTTATGTATGTATAATCATGCCATTAACCATTAAGCAGAGCTTAGTCACACAAAACTCTACCGTACAGGAAAACCTGGGAGGGCAGAACACAAGAGGCCCTGATTTAAGTCAAGCCTGATGCTTGAAAGCGTCACTCACCTGCATGAGGGTCTGAACACAGGTGATCACAGAGTGATGCACGAAGCACATGAAGAAAGGAGAAAGCAAAGGAAGATCACATTTAGGACTGATATCAGAGTTTGTCATTATTACTAACAAAAATTAGTACTACGAAACAATTCGCGTAATTTTAAAACTGGAACCATCTATTGGCGGTTACTTAGTTCGGTGTGTCACTTTATCATATAAAATATTTTAATATCTTAACTGATTTTTCTTTTGTAGTATGGGTGTAGTATTGAGGGTTGCTCAATGCTCAGCCTTAACCTCTCTTGGTATGCGAGTCTTGATTGTGAGGTTATTACTTTCTATTAGCGTCAGGCAGGAAGGGCTGACGTAGAATGTGCCATGGCCAGATGGCTCCTGACGCCTGGGTGGGGTTGTATGGCTGGGTGGGAGGCCGTACCGCTTTGAAACTGAATGTAGAGCTGCTAAAAAGGCCTAATACTCTGTGCTGCTTCATAAATTGAACACAGAGCTGCTTGACAGCCATTTTAAATAAAGTCTTTATGAAAGCTGCCTCAACCAATGGCCAAATTTTTATCTTTAAATCCAGAAGTAGAATGGAAATTATTCCTGTCAGTCCCATAGCCATAATGGAAAGCAGCTACACAGCTGAATGTGTTTGTTGTCATTGTAGTTTTTTTTTTAATTAAGAGGAAGAGACAGAATTCCTAGAAATAGTTTTTATTAAAATGGCAGGTCTGTCTCTCTGGGTGCACGGTTTTATCTCGATATGACAATTTAGTTGGTTCTTTTTATAAAGAAAGTGGATGTCTTCATCCTTCATCCAGACTGGATCGCCAGACCAGATGCACAGAAATTATGCAGATTTGTCACCCATTTGCAGCAGTTATGTAAGCATTTTAGCTAGGTACATTTTGTCTTTGTTTTACAAACATAAGAGCCAGAATATTGTGCATTCGCCATATGGACTTTCCTTCCTCGGTGTCATTGTGTGTCATTAGTGAACCTCCAATCAATGAGATTAAGTCTAGGCCTATTTGAGAGAGGTGAGAAGCACTTGTCAGGCAGGCCTCTTGTATTCATCATGGGGAGAAGTAGGCGCCCACCTCCCCATAGTGGCAGGGCAAACTGCAGCTGCTAAGAGGATCAGCCATTGCACACAGGATACTCCTGAGCGCTGTGGTTTGCAGCAGATTACATCCTTCTGTCCATTCCACATGACCAGACAAATTAATCTGTCTCCAGTCATTTTTGAGCGGTTGGTTAATCAAGGGTGAGGGGGGGATGTGAGGGTGTGTGGTGCTCTCTGGTTGGCAGGGATGGGGTCTGATGTCTATTATGAGAAGGCGGGAGAGGAGTAGACAAGGAGAGAAGGAGAACAGAAGAGCGCCTACCCTCTGCTGGATGGTGGCATGCTTGTGCTCCATGTCCCTCTTCTCCATGGCCGAGTCAATCACCAGCTGATCCAGCTGAGTGGAGGGAAGAACAGGTCAGGATTCAGGCAGAGAATCAGCCAGAGCGTTACCACAGCTCCACCAGGGCAGCCAAGGAGGTCGCCCTATTCAATGGGCCAGGGCGCAGTGTTTAAAGCCCCGGAATCAGCTAAACCTCTCTGGAGATTTGGAGTGAGAATTCGGGATAAAATGAGCATATTGTGAGAAGCATTGGGCACCAGTTGGAAAATGGTCTGTTTTGCTGCTTCGTTTCCAAGACACTTCAGACACGGTGTGAGGGAGAAAAACAGTGGCGTGAGGGAGAGAGCGGTGTGAGGGAGAGAGAGCGGCATGAGTGAGAGAAAGAGCAGTGTGAGGGAGAGAGCGTGGTGTGAGGGAGCAACAGCGGTGTGGGGGTGTAACAGCGGTGTGAGGGAGAGAGAGCGGTGTGAGAGAATGAGCAGTGTGAGGGAGAGAGAGCGGCGTGAGTGAGAGAATGAGCAGTGTGAGGGAGAGAGAGCGGCGTGAGTGAGAGAATGAGCAGTGTGAGGGAGAGAGAGCGGCGTGAGTGAGAGAATGAGCAGTGTGAGGGAGAGAGCGCGGTGTGAGGGAGCAACAGTGGTGTGAGGGAGAGAGAGCAGTGTGAGGGAGAGAGAGCAGTGTGAGGGAGGGGGCTTTGACTTCCCTTTCCACACCATTTCACACATGGCCTGGCCCCTTTGCAGCAACACAGACGCTGACCGGCTTACGGTCGGCACAAAAATCCCATTCCAGCGGACACACTGAGCTCAGGCGATTAGGCCTTGCAGTAAGGCCTCCTTTTACATCCTCTTCCAAGAGCCTGGCACTGCCAGAGGGCGGTGGGGGATCTAGTGCTGAGTCAGGCCCTAGAGTCTTCCCCCAAACGATGAGTTTGAAAATGACAGAGATTATGATAATGAGGATTACAGGAATGATGGTGACAATGATCATACAAATGAGGATTAGGGATGAGACTAGGATTATAACGGTAATGATGATGATGATGATGATGATGAAGATGAAGATGATGATGAAGATGATGGTGATGAAGATGATGATGATGATGGTGATGATGATGATGAAGATGATGATGATGATGATCAGAGCGACACTGTCGAGTCAAGGCAGCCGACTGGCAAAAACCTTTGCACTACCTGCTCACGCATCCAAAGGTAATTTATCTCCATTATCTCATTAAAAACATCTGCTTAAACGGGGCACACACTGCAGAAGAGTTTCAAGGAGCATTCTGGAGGTATCAGATAGAGGCGGGCAATAGGGACGACCTTCACCTCTGCCGCCAGCCTCTTCATGTAGGGGTCAATCTCATCCAGGAGGTTGTAGCCCTGCTGGAAGAGTGTGTGCTGGGCACGCATGAAGGAGAGCATCTGCGGAGCGGAGTGGTGCAGTTAATACACATCCCAACACCACCCGGTCTGCGGAGCGGAGTGGTGCAGTTAATACACATCCCAACACCACCCGGTCTGCGGAGCAGAGTGGTGCAGTTAATACACATCCCAACACCACCCGGTCTGCGGAGCGAAGGGGTGCAGTTAATACACATCCCAACACCACCCGGTCCGCGGAGCGGAGTGGTGCAGTTAATACACATCCCAACACCACCCGGTCCGGGGAGAACCCTAATCCCAACACCACCCATGCCGGGGAGAAACCTAACCCTAACACCACCTGGTCTGGGGAGAACCCTAACCCCAGCACCACCTGGTCCTGAAAGAGCCCTAACCCTACCACCACCCGGTCTGGGGAGAACCCTAACCCTAACACCAGCAGGTCCGGGAGAACATTAATGTTAGCAATGCTACAGCAACACAACTGGGAGCCTGACAGAAGTCTTCACTGCTTCAGCCACTTACCGCGTCTAAGATTTCAAACTTCTTCTTCGCTTTAAGGACGTTGATCTAAAAGGTAAAAAAAATAAAAACTAAGAATCACACAAATGGTTTAGAGACATGCCTTTGTACAGAATAAGTGCTATTAAATCTGAGCATTGTGTCCACATTTCTGTATTGGATCATTTAAAGCCTTCCAACTGAAAAGGAAAAACAAGGCTGAGACACCTGTTTAACTCAGTCATCAACTCAAAACTTGCTGAAAACCATTTCCAACATACTTTGACATGTTTCCCAGGGCCATCTAGTGGACATCATTGGTATTGTGGCACGACAAACAAGATTGCCAGAAGAACTGCCCTGTGCAAGTCACATGCTCCTATGCTAAACACATACTAGCCTTGGGTGAGCCAGAACTGTGTGTGTCTCTGGGGGAGAGAGGTTGTTCACCAAAGAACGCACACAGGTACACATCACATATCTGCTAGAAATGATGTCCAAAGGCTCAATATGTGTGAATACCGGGTTAGTTCTGATGCAGCATTCCTTATTGAGAACAAAAGCAACAGAAAACCTCAATGTCCAATATACAATTATGCCATGACATCTGATTCATTAGACAAGTATCATCACCTGAAGCACGTAGTCCAGGGCCAGGTGGCGGAAGCACTTCCGGGTGATGGTGAGGGTGCCGGCAGCCTCCTCCACCTCGTGGGGCTTGTTGCGGGGTGCCTGGGCGTTCTTCACTTGGGCTAGCTCCATGTCCTCACGCACCTTGTCAAATTGCTTCTTAGTCTCTTTGAATCTGCGCACATCCCTGGGTGGAGGGGGTTAAATGTGTCTCAGCCTTTGTGAAGTAGAGGGCCGACACACCCTCAGCGAGTCACAATGATGTGTGAGGAAGCCCCGTTCAACACCACGCGTTCACCTCACATTCATATCACGTCCATGTACTGTTGGCCTTTCCGAGCGTCACTCATGTGTGCGGTGTTCTTGGTCTTAGCGGTTTAGACTATTGGGCTGCTGTTCCTGTTGCTGCTATTTATTCTGTTCCCACTGTTTCTGTTTCCTCACTGAAGTGTCACGTCAACCCCTCTCCACCATTTGCTGTGTAAAGCCTCATCAAGTACCAGCTTGTAGGCCTTTGCTTACAGAGACCGAAGAGATTAACTGGATTTTGACCGCATAATTCTCATCTTCCAGACAGCGGATACTCCCCAGGTGCTTAGGGCTACTGGCCAGCCTCCTGGATTGAATCAGAAAAAGAATTGGTGCATTTCCAACTCCAGCCCTGCCCTGGCACCTTCCGAGCCAGAAAACATGTCAACATGCCAACATGTCCAATGAAGCAGTGGCTCTCTGGTAGTTGTGTCAAAATCACTGTACAGTAATACGTAATACAGTATGGTTATAGAGATAGACATGTACTTGCAAAGGTAGGCATAATGACTGGATTCAACGGTAATCATAAACTCTGCAAGTACACAAAGATACAAACACATGCATGATACAACATTTCTCTCTGAGGGGTGCGTGAGTGTATCCTTTTGTGTGAGTCCCTATGTGTGTGTATGCATACGTGTGTGTGCGGCTCTATGTGTGTGTATGAATACGTGTGTGTGCGGCTCTATGTGTGTGTATGAATACGTGTGTGTGAGTCCCTATGTGTGTGTATCCTTTTGTGTGAGTCCCTATGTGTGTGTATCCTTTTGTGTGAGTCTCTATGTGTGTGTATCCTTTTGTGTGAGTCTCTATGTGTGTGTATGAATACGTGTGTGTGAGTCTCTATGTGTGTGTATCCTTTTGTGTGAGTCTCTATGTGTGTGTATCCTTTTGTGTGAGTC
>JAOYSI010008689.1:0-11371 GCA_025775065.1 Hiodon alosoides | reverse complement strand
GCCTAGGGAGTTTTTCCTTGCCACTGTTGCCACTGGCATGCTTTTGGGGGTTCAGGCCTGGGACATACTGTATCTTTCTCTGTGTAAAGTGTCTTTGTGACATGGCAACATATGAAAAGCGCTGTATAAAAATAAAATTGATTTATTGAATTGATTGGGCTGTGGTTGGAGGCTGCAGGAGCGGATGATGACTCAATGAAAAGCATCAGCTTGTAGTCCACCAGAGCTGACCAGGAGTCCTTTTCTGTGATGAATAAAATTACCCTGTATTTTCATTCTCAGATAAGCTTTATTCAGTTCTACAACAATATCATGTATGGTTAGGCCTTTTGTACGACACCCAAAAAACGCTACAATTTTTCTTAAGAAATTACTTTAATTACCTGAAATTTGGACAATATTTCTTGAATATTCATGAGCTACAAAAGGTTGACTACTAGCCCGAATGAACTTTAGTTTTTTAATTTATTTATTTAGCTAATTTTACTCTCCCCCTCTCAAGTTTTGGAGAAATGTATTGCTAATTAACACAAATTTGGGGTCAACCTTAAAGATGATACATGTTTATCTTTTTAGGTTTATTTAAAAAAATGTATAGACATTAACGCAAACATGGATTTAAAAAAAGATGAAAGATGGACCATAGGGTATACTAGCTGCCAATTATCGTTTGCTTATAAGGAAAATACAGGAACATTTACAAAATTGTGTGCTTTAGATTTGAACATAATTTTCTGCAAAGGGTTTGGAATGAACACATAAATATATATATTTTTTCTAATCTCGACCACACGCTTGGCTCAGATGTGGTTCATGGTGTGTGTAATCAATCTTTACTGCCCTGTTCTATGGTAACAAGGAATCTACTCCACTTTATTTCAATTAATTTCAAACTACTGATTTCCACTTTAAACAAATGCTGGGTGTTTTTTATTGTCTAATTGTCCTTTACCTGCCAGGGAAGGTTTTCATATCATTTGATTGTATTGCGCCAGCAAACAAAATTATCCACAATTTTAGGTAAAGTAAATTGCATAAATTATGGTAAATTATCAAAATCTTCAAATTTCCTCATGCAAATTTTTTTTTTTTTACGTTTTATGAATTACTACAACATTTTCAAAGCAAGAGGATATTTAGAGTATATTTGAAGCTTAAATGTGCAATTCTGCCATATAAATGTATAAACGTATAAATAAATGTATCTGTGCATTCCCAACGATTCTATTGGTTTCATATAGTCAGATAAGACCTATAGCGGTATTGTACTCTATGATGTGTAACAACATATTATGTAATAACACAGCATTATGTAACAACTCGACAAAATGAACGACAAAAAAAATAAAAATTTCCCCGCATTTTGTAATAAATTATTAAATTTTGCGTTATATTGACGCAAACATCTAAGTACTGGTACACACAAATGTCAGGAGACACACACACACGTGCATACATGTGCGTGTGCACACACACACACACACACACACAAATACACAGCTCTGCCATTAAACAATCAAGATTATGCAAATGTTATGTCATATACTTGCTATTTTTGCTGAAAAGCTCCCTTAGTATTATTGCAAGACCAATATTATGTGCTGGGTTAGCAAGTGCTGTCATTGCTAACAAGCACATGGTTATTAGCATAAAGGTTTGAACTTTTATCTTTAAACTTTTCATATTAGTTGAGATGCTACTCTATAGTAAGCTCTAAATGAGAGAATCTATATTATCTAAATCCTGCTTTGCAGAAAAATAACATTTTATTCTCACTCAATATCATGTCTTTCAACATGTAGCCAGTGTAATATTCACATAATTGGTAAGTCTTGTTAGCAATGTTAGAACTATGAGATGGTAACCAATATCCCTATTGGATGCTGAACAACGCTTGAATTTCGCCTTTCTGCCGTGTCAGCCTCCGGTATATTCAATAAATATGTTAAATTTATAGCACGCCGTCTGGGAATTAATATACATACATACAGTACAAAACAAGACAGCCATATAGACATAGACACTACTTATTCTCCCTCTTCCAAATCAATTCAACTTTATTTATAACACATTTTTCATATACAGTGGCAATTCAAAGTGCTTTTCAAAGAGTCATACATTTCTAAGAACAATGATTAAATAAATAGTGGTGAAGATAAAAATAAGATTTAAAATAAGTTTACATTTTTAAAAAGAATTTAACTAAAAGCATCCATGAACAGAGTGGATTTGAGTCCTGATTCAAAAGTTTTGAGGATTAGGCTACCTTTAAGATCGACAAGGAGTCTGTTTCAGAGATGCGCAGCATAGCCTTGGCAATGGGCACTAGATTTTATGTGGCTATTTTATCGAGTTATTTCATAATGCGGCGATATTACATAATGCGTTGTTACATGGTGGTTACTAGCTTTAAACTGAGTGTGACTAAATTTATTTAATATATCATTCATATTGTATTTGTATTTATCATCCGTGAAGTAGGGAAACTTCTCCAGTGGCCTCAACGGCTGCACCATTGTAGTAGTAAATCTTCCCCATAAGGCCCATGTCATGGAAGTAACAAGGATATTATAAGAATACTGACAAGAGACAAACACACTGCACTGTACATCTCCTTGTCCTCACTTTGAAGAGCACACCTGGCTATCAATTAAAGAAAATGCCATTTAAACTTGTCCCTCAATTGCCTGAGCATAGTAATTAAGGGCCCCATTGTTCTTCTGTGCTTTAGACACTGTCAGAGCATTATCCACATGGGTTTCTAACTTACATTAATAACTTATTAATATTCCAAGGAATGTAGGGCTCAATACAAAAAGTCACACAGAAACACAGGCAAGGTCATATTTTTACAATTACCCCAACAACCCATACCTCTCCTAGCCATTATAGGAGACCACATGATGGAAATACACACAATCTCTCCAAGGGCATACTTAGAGATGAACAAAACACACAGTGGTCATAACATCTTTCTATTCTTATTTAATTGTGGTTAATAGATGGTGACCAATGACACCATACACCCTGATGTTAAAACAGCAGTCATTTTGCTGGTAGGTATCAACATGCATCAAAATGTAGAATAAGAAAGCTGTCGATTTTACCTATTTCGTTGTTAATCAATTGTATTGTATTATACAGGGCTGCCTACATATTATTAATTGGGTATAGGATCTTTATAGTTGTATCGCCTTATAATGGAAAGTTTCCATTTTCCATTTACAAGGCAATCAAATCTCACTGTTGCACCACTGCCAAGCCATGGATTTGTTTATTCCTCACAATTTAACTTTGCATCGAACAAGTGACACTCCTCAAAGCGTACCTGTTTCTAATGCAGGGAAGATTAATGGATCATTCTTTGTATCTGTAATAGAGGGATTTGGTTCAAAGAACATGCAGGGGACGTTTTGAACATGGGAGGCAGGGGGCGGCTTTCAACTTTTGCCTACAGTTTCCGGAGGGATTTAGCCATCCCTCCTTTTAAACATGGTTTCATGTGTTTACAGGAAATATAAAGCTCCCAGACGCCCCAAATCCCTTTTCAGATTCCACACATTTACTTAAAGGGCCTGCAGCACACTGTGGCATGCTGGGATGGGCGTGGCCAGACATGGGGAAGCGAGGGGCGTTTATTTCGCATAATTATAACAAACACGGCAGAAGTACCGAGAATTTAAAGAAATGCCCTTTCAGGTAGAAAACCAAAAATAACCAGCTTTTAACCTTTTTAAATGATTGAAACAATAAAGCAACAAAACACACAGCAAATACCCAGACTTTAGTTTAAATCAGTCTCCCCTTTTCGGAACTTAATCACGAGCACCTGAGTGGTGTGCAATAACTGAAACAGCACTCAGGTGTGCAAACAATTTCCTGGCTGTGGGTGGGGCCCCACAGCTTAGCAGTCAGTCATGGCTGGCCTGGGCGTATACCAGCTGCCCAAGGGCGGGGCTTCAGGCCCAAAGGGCCTTTTTTTCTGGCCCAAAGCCTTTTTATTTCTGCTGTGAATTATGTGACATTTCATAAGATTGCTGGGCCAATGTTAGGTTTATAATAAGATGTCTGCATTGTTCTGCTGAACTGAGATATAGACATTTGGAAGTCTATGCTTTGAGAGAAGGTAAACAGAGGTCAAATATTTAAACCGACAACCCAAATCCCTTGTTGGACTCTGAACATTTACTTAAGGGGCCAATGCCTTTTTATTTCTGCAGTTATTTATTTGACAGTTCATTATATTGCCAAGCGCAATGTTTAGTTTATTATAAAAAGACTGCATTATTCTGTTGAACTGAGGAATGGAAGTCTAAGGCAAACAAAGATCAAATATCTAAACATGAATAATTGTTGTTTATTTTGCAAGATATAGAATGTCAAGGGCACTGTCAGGCACTGGATATTCACAACCCAGTGTAAACCATGGGATATAAACAGCACCTGCCATGGACATCAGTGTGAACTGGGTCCGATGTAAGAGGCTGAAATATTAGAGCGACCTGACCTCGGTGCAGTCTTGTGGATAATGTTGTGGTTGCGTTAGGCCCTCCGCTGGGAGCAGCTGTTATTAGGGAAGGTAGATTGAAGTGAGTGTCACCTAATAGAAGGTAATTATCTCACTTGAGTCCCAGAGCAAATGTTGTTGCAGTCTGCCGGCTGCCCCATCCTCCGGCCTGTGATTATCTTTGGCTGCGGCGCTGAACCAACGGCTGACTCCGGAGCCTCATGTTCCAAAGTGTGTCCACGGAGAAGCGGGACAGATGTTTCTGTCTTCAGATTCCAGCTGCACACTGAGTGTAGGGCTTTGTTGCATTAACTGTGGGATGAAAGTGAGAGGTATATGACACCCTCTTTCTCTTCATGTCACAGTGCTGCGTTCATCACTGTCTGTGTGACAAATTCTGTCAGGGAAACGGTCTATAAATTATGAAATTATGTAGCAAACTTGTCAGCTTGCTACACTTTTCTAAGGATTAGAGAAAATCGCTTTACCCAGCTCGATACCAAAGACGCTGGATTGACTAATAGACATACAACACACTGGAAAACATTATATAGGGCAAAAAAACCCTATTCTATCATCTCTGTTCCGTGAAAACACATCAGAGTAGCCTACTACAGTATTGTAGCTGTTTCATAATATTATTCTCATCCAATGTTTTGTCCATTTCCATCAATATATAATTGTTAAACTTGAGTATTAAAATATGTGGTCATGAGAGTTTCTCCTTGCAGTACTCACTATAAAAGTGTATTATTAGATGCAGACAGTCTTTGTTGTTCAATATGTAGACATGTCTAGTTCTAAGATGATGCTGGTTCCTACAAGAAAGAATTTCAGACTATACTGCAAATTAAAAGTTTCAGTAAATGTCATTTCAGATAGGATTTACAGAGATGTGCATGTGCCCTTATAAAAACAGCTCAGTCAACAGCCCGCCAGACACCTGACCATGTTCCACTGTTAATAGCTGGTCACTAATGAGATGCACACTTTGATGTGTCTCAGTGAGCGTGCGATGCAAGGCCAGGTTTGAGGTAAGTGGGAGCCACAGTGAAGGTAACAAGCTGGTTCCTCTTCACCTTTTTTACATGAGGCTGCTATTTCAAGCGCCGTTACCCGGCATTAAATGCTCACCTGCTGCTAAAGCATGTTATTAATGTCCACAGCACCGCGGATCTCAAAGTATTACAGCAGTGAGGATTAGGTATTAAAACAGAGACCGTAAATCCAAGGCATTTTATGTCTCCCGTGATTGGGGTTACAATGCAATGTCCTTCTCCGCTTAAAAGTCCATTGTAAGATATTGTAAGCATGTATTCTCAATAATTGTGTTTCTTTTCTAGCATTTACTGGTTTGGCCCATCAATTAATTATGAGAGTCGTATATAGCAGCTTGTTATTGTAGGCTAGTCAGCTGTGTCAAAGATATACCTTAATGAGACACCAGGGAAAACGGCCTGATTTCAAATGCTTGACTGCTTTAATTCCCTCTGGTTCCTGTCAAGCAACTTCCAATTTGCTCTGTAAACTAGTTAAATTACAGCTATTTCTAGGGAATCCTTATATTTTCTAAATACATACAGCCACAATAATGTTTGCCTCGTTATGGAGTAAATCCAACAGCAAACATGAGGACAAGAAAAATATATACTTAATGAGACACACACCCCTGTCCATTAGTCGTCAAATATACAGCGATGGGAGTGCCATTATTTGCAGAAAGAACACCAATCAGAGACGGTTTTAAATGAACCCTTGGCAGATGTACAAAAAGGGCTAGAGAAATTGAAGGTCCAAAACCGGAGGAAAAAGTCCAAAATCCAAAAACACCCACTCTCTATCACTCCTCTATTTTGGCCCAAACAAGCTACAAACAACCTCAATACTTTCCCCACAGGTACAGGCAGGGCCTGTAAACTAAACAAACTATATACCTTTCACAGCAGCCTCCGATGCACATACCTGGATTAATAATAAATAAGCCTTCTACAGGACATCAAAAATCCTGAATCAATCATTAAAAGTGTATATTTTTCATATAGTAACAAAAAATGTTAAAAAGGTTCAATTTCTTGTAAAAAAAAATGGATTATGGATTGATGATGGTGGAACACATGATGTAAACAAACAAACAAAGAAACAAACAAATGCCTCCATGTTTTTTCTAAATATATATATATTTTTTTCCCCCAATTGACAAGAGACAAAATGGGGAATAACAGTTTCTTAAACAAATTGTTCACACTCTAGAGTAGAGTAGAGTAGATCTTTTTGCAAATCTAATAGGAAATAAAATTGAATAGAACAATATGAATTTCACCGACTCTAGTACTTGTTCATACACTGGCACTCAGAAGTAATATGTTTCTAATAATTTCATTTCAAGAGGAGCAATATATATACATATATATTTTAGATTGAACTGAATGAAAATAATGCTTAACTGCAGTAATTGTATCCAATGCAGTTACATTTCTTTGGTACACAGAAATGTTATAATTGCAATTCTGTGCTGTGTTCTGTGTTCCACTTCCAAACCTCCCCCTCCAGAGTAATGGCTTCGGGATGGCCAGGGTTTCCTTCTTTTTTTGATGTATGAAGCCTGTTGTATTCTTTCCATCATTCCCTCATCATTCCCAGCTTATTTGTGATGTGACCTGCATGTCGCCTGCAAGGTAGACCCATCCCAATTAAACACCTGTGGTTTTAATAACTGTGCTATGGTTTTCTGTATCCATGTGAGTATGTGAGTTCTTTCCTAATAAAAAAAGTAGATGTGTGGTTAATCTGGATACAGATTAAAAACAAATAAAATGCAATAGTCCAGCCTTTGTAGTAATAAGGAGTAAGAAAGAGAGTAATGTTTAAGATTGATGTTCTAAAATATGTTTTAATTGTGCAGCGTGGGTAGCCTAAAGACATTCAGTTCCTCATGTATAAATACACACATCTAATTAACGGTGGCATCTGAACAATAATCAGCTTTATACCCATGTGGATATATTTGTTTACAGAGGAGTAATGGGTCTGGCCTCAGCATCAGAGATACACACAAACTGCTGAAAGGACAGCACAGTGCTGCACATGATTACAGACCAATTCAAATTTTAATCCCACATGATCATTTCTGACAATTTCAGAATAAATAATGAAAGAGGTAAAATGGTTTGCTCCTGGATTGATAGTAAATGTTCTGATGTGGCATGATAAAGTTCTTACAATAACACACAATATACAATAAAGACATGAATAAAATAAATATTTTATAAAAATTTATAAAATAAAGCGGTTCTCAAGTGAATCTCAGCTAAAATGAATTTAAAAAGTAGCTGCAAGGCTCCTGCAGTGTAAAAATATTATGTAAGTTTGTTGTGTATGCTTATTTTCCATGTAAATGCATAGACAATTATGCTTTTGTGTAGGTTAAGCATGTTTATAGATATCATGTTATTTCTTTGCAGCATTACTCTTTTTACCTTCTCTCAGTAATTGTCATTAGGGCAAGATGGCTCCGTTTCTTATTGTATTTTAACCCCTAAACTACTGCTGTTCTGGATAAGAGCGTCTGCTATATGCCTAAAATATGAAATGTAAATAAGTGAGCTGCATTTATGTGGCATAGCAGCTATTAGCACCGGCCACTTTAAGGATTCTTTCTTTAGGAAGCACGTTGTTGCACCGCTGTTGGTTATTAGGTACTAATTGGCAAGAGGTTTTAGCCTCAGGTTAGCCCTGTTTTGGCGACGAGTGCAAGCGTGTGGGGACACTGCCCAGTATGTTGTTCCACTGGCTGCTTCTCAGTGAGTTGATTTCCAGATTATAAGTCTGTGTGGCCCATCACCATGGTCATGCTCAGCTGTTTGGAAGCATTGAGGGATTGGTCTTGGAACGACCGTGCTCTTTGGTTTTCCTGCTTTTCACCGCATGTGTTTCTACACTCCTGCCCTAGGCCGCTAGAGGGTCATGAATGTGCTTCACGGGTTGGCTGGCAAATTCGACTTGGCTATTTATCACCTGTAAGCATTGATGATGCTGTTTGACATCCTGGTTTTCTTTAGATTTTGATTAGATTCTTTAAATAAGTGTGCATTCGTCATCTGGTGTAGTTAATTGGCTTCCTTTGAATACTGTGACGTAGTTGTTTAGTTAATTGGCAAATTTAATGATTTCATTCCTGATTTTGTTTATATAATTTGTTGCTTTATCACAATATGTATGTACGCTTAATTGAGTTGATTACAGAGCATTTTGTTTTTTTTTGTAACTGTTTTTTGTAATTGTCCGGAGCTGGACGTAATCCCCTGGTTGGGGAGTGCTTATTACTGCATGCGTTTTCCTCACTGTTTTTAGGCCGGTTTGCTGTGGATGTGTGGTGTGCTACTTTGGAATACGCCTTTGGATAGTCTGCCACTCCATGGCAAGGCTCAGCTCTGCTATTAGGGTCATAGTTTTATTTTAATTCTTTTAACTTGATATTATATTTTGTAGAATGAAGGCTCAGTGAAATGTCTAATTCTTTAGATTTTGGCACAACTGTACCTTTGTGACCGATTTCTTTTGGTGGTGTAAACTAAATATTTCCTTGGGTACAATTCCCAAGGTGGCATAGTCATTTGCAGTAATACTTTAACACTGAAGACCACTTCCTGTTTCTATACACAAGCCACATATAGATCAGGGATACGGCCCACGGGCCGGATCCGGCCCACGGAGTGTTAAATCCAGCCTGAGCGATGATGATTTAGTAAAGAGGGACTATTTGCCCCCCATCTATTATAGATTTTTAAAAATATTTAAATTTTACCGTCTACCTTTTCCACTAAACGGGGTACATGAACTCATTGATTTGTGTTGCTGCATATTGCGCATAAGAACTAGCTCTCCTGAAGCCTAAAACAGTAGCCACCATGAACCATCTCGATCAGGAAGTAGAAAAAAACCCCAGGCTGAGAGACTGTTTTGACCAGTTGGTACTGTGGCTTGCTAGTGAACTTAATATGCTGTCTAAAAGGAGAAAAGTTGATGGATGGTTGGATATACCAAGATAAAATGAAAGAAAGTTTTTTTCTGCTGTGAAGTCAATGGCAAACCTGTACGTCTGATATGCTCACAACAAGTGGCTGTGGCAAAAGAGTATAATATCAAACAACACTATGAGAAGCATGTGGGAATATATGACAAGTACAAAGGACAACTTGGAACAGAAAAGGCAAACGAGCTAGTTACGGCCCTAAAATCAACAATCAGTGTTTACCAAAAACCGAGACCTTGCTGGAGATTTGAACAGTTAACAGTTCACAAAATTAAATAAGTTATTGCCTTCTCTATTGCAATTTATGAGGGCACTGACATGTGTGATATAGCTCAGTTGAGAGTATTTATTTGTGGTTTTGCTGCATCTTTGACTGTCACTGAGGAGTTTTTTTAGCTGGGGCCAATGACAGACACCACCATGGCCTTCTCCACCCTTGTCGGTGCCCTGGACTGACTGGGGGTTGACTGAAGTCACGCTGTCAGTATCGCAACAGATGCCGCACCATCCGTCCATTCTTGGCAAAAAGGCAGGTGTTGTTCTTATATTTAATTGAAAGTTCTGAATCCAGAGAATGCACCGAGAGGCAAAAGCTTGAAAATGGACAACGTCATGGGTGTAAAACGGTTAATGTCAAGCAATCTGGCGCTCTATTGTCCGAAAACATCGACCACGGCCTACCCTATCACGCTAAAGTCTGCTGGTTGAGCGGAAACTGGACTATTCATGACCAAGAGAGGGAAACCAGAAGCAGAGTCAGAAGACCATTTATGGTAGATCAGAGCACTTTCATAGTGCTAAGCTGCAAAGTCACAACAAAGTGGTTACAGAATACTACGACAGTATTCAATCTTTTCTGAGGGAGACAGTGCATTCATCAGCTCGCCGTGTACAGTCACTGCACTGCATCCAATGTAAACGAAGAACTCCAAATGGAGCTCATCAAACTGTATTATTGTTGTACAATGTACAACAATTTACTTTTTCTTTTTTTCGTTAGGTCCTTTGTTTGCGCTAATGATTGCTTTCTAATGGCTTATAAATGCTACTTATATAAGGTAGGAAACTTATACAGGCCAGAGCAGTGAGTGGTTTACTCCTTTTTTTGTTGTTTGTGTTGTTACTATTTCAATATGTCCGCCTATGTGGCGGCAGGCTTATTTAAGAAATAAGCAGGTTGAAAATATTTCATGTTTATGTCATCTATAAGGCACTGGCAGAAAAAACAAAAAAAAAATTGCATGTGATCCCTATAGTTTGTCCTAAATGCAAGATATATCAGCATGCAGTTGATTGATTACAACTTTATTAGCCCAGAAAAACATCTGAGCTAGCTACCTTGTTCCTGCGCACATGCTTGCGTGCACCACGGTTTGAGAAAAAGCAATCCGGCCCGCATTAAGTGGTATTTTGTCTAATTTGGCCCTCAGCCTAAAATGAGTTTAACACCCCTGATATAGATTAACTGTTCTTGTTGAGGGATTGGTGTGAGACATGACCAGGGACCCATGATGAATGTGTGTAAGGAAGGGAAGATAAACTTTATATCATCTTTTTTACTCTTCATTCTGTTTAAGGTTTCTATTCCAAACAGCCAAGTTTTTTAATAGCCAATGTCTATAGGGCGCCGGGTCCATATAAAGAATTTTTACGTGAGTTTGGGAACTTTTTATCAATCGTAGCAGTTACGGCTGACAAAGTATTGATTGTTTGAGACTTCAATATTCATATGGACAGTGATGAGGATTCATTAAAAAAATCCTTCGTCTCTATATTGGATACATTTGGATTTGTCCAACATGTGGCAGAACCCACACATTGTCGCAGCCATA
>JAOYSI010008687.1:3084-42539 GCA_025775065.1 Hiodon alosoides | reverse complement strand
GTGCCTTGGTGAAATAGTGTAACATCTCACAGTAAGAACGGGCAAATCTGGTGCAGTCCATGAGGAGGAGATGCACTGCAGTATAATTAAAGTATTAAAATGCCCAGCAATAAGTGTGACCTTCATACTGCATTTATCCTATCCAGGCTGGTGAAGTGGTTATCTCATTACCTGAAAAATGTCTGTTGACCACGACAAGTGTCTTCGCTAGCTATATGGGGGAATACATCAAGAGGTAATTTACAGTAAGAGAAATAAAACAAAGGGTTGAGTTCCAGTTTTTATGAGACAGCTGAGTGCAGTGTTTAGAGAACTGGATTTGTGACCAGATTTTTTTTCTTAGTTAGTTCTCTAAAATAGTTTGACTAACTATATACAAATATAAATGTGAAAAATGTTAGGTATGCACATAGCCAGGGATAAAGGCATATGGATAGCTAACAAACAATACATTTAACATTTAGTCTAATAGTTTGCTAACATCACATTACATGTCCGTCTTTTGCTGAATAATAACCCTCCGACAGGTGGAAGCCTCCCATCTCCCCTCTTCTGGCCCTTTGTACGTTCCTCATCTCCGAGCAACATTTTGGAGCACGGTCAGATTGGAAGCCCTACATTGACATCCTGCCCAAATCCTACACGTGTCCTGTCTTTTTCGATGATGACGTGGTCAGCCTCTTGCCACAAGGCCTTAGGAGAAATGCCGTGGATCAGAAGGACAGGGTTTTGGAGCTGCACACGTCTTCCTCAGCCTTTTTTAATTCCCTCCAGCCTCTTTATGGGCAACCTGTGGATGGTATTTTCACCCATGATGCATTGCGCTGGGCGTGGTGTAGTGTTAACTCTCGCACGGTGTACATGGAGCATTCACAAAGCCCCTACCTCTCCTGGGAGCCAGATGTGTATGCCATGGCTCCGTATCTGGACCTGCTAAACCACTGTCCCGACGTGCAGGTGAGCATCTCCTAAATTACTTTTGTTTAGCTAACTATGTGTTTCTCTCGAACACAGAGCTGGATTCCAATACTGGAATGGGCTCTGATGTAGTTTTAACGACCTGGAAGCTTCTCTTTCTCTGAGATTTTGCATTCCGTTTCGTGGACTTAGTATCGACAGTTCCACAGTTGCCAATGTCCCCTTTTTCACCCCAGGTGAAGGCCAGTTTCAGCCAGGTGTCCCGGTGCTACGAGATCCGCAGCGTTGGAGGGTGCAGAAAATACCAGCAGGCCTTCATCTGCTATGGCCCCCATGATAATCAGCGCCTCCTGTTGGAGTATGGTTTTGTTGCGCCCTGCAACCCCCACAGTGTGGTCTACGTCGACCCAGGTGAGAGGAGGATGGGGGTTCTGCTTACTCTGTACAGTCTCTGTTTGAGTAGTCAGGGAGTTTATACTGCTGGTTTGTAACTTAGCCAAATGCCTGTCTCAGATAAATGTATGTATTATGGTCTATAAATGTTGGGCCATAAATATTTCAGAAAGTTGAGATAAGCAAAAAATATTTATGCATTTCTTAAGTTACTATTTAATGACATTTATAAGAATGTTCTTGTAGCTTTTTAAATTAATATTAAACGTACTGAAGGGATTAAATGTATTAAACGTTGCTGTTTAGAGGTCTTGCAGCTGTGCTTCTCCCAAAAAGATATGCAATTTAGACAGAAGTTACTCTTCCTGAAGCAGCAAGACTTCTTAATGTGAGTTTGAAAAAATAAAATTGATTTAAACAAAACATTTTATCCTTGGTATACACTATGAAACTATTTATTTAAAATCTCTCTCCCTCGCTGTGACAGAAACTTAACCTTTGGGCTGGAGGGTCCCTCATGGAGGTTGATGACGGTTCTCAGATTGTTGTCCCTCGAACTGGAGCAATAGTAAGACAACAATTACTCATTCTCACGTGAACAGATAAATGGACTCCAAGTTTCCCCGGTTGTACACACACACACACACACACACAAGCTTCTGTTTGAATCTGCCTGTTTTTGGATTAAATGACGTGTCATTGAAGCTTATTTCTTTGTTGTAAACAGATTTACAACTCTTTACACGAGCACGTACGTAATCTGCTCCTCTCTGCAGTTCATGCTGGAGGAGTGTCCTATTAGGGGCAGCGGTGAGTCAGGACAGGGAGGAAAAGAGCATTCGTCTTGCCCAAATCTTATGCCGGCACCTTATGGAGGAGAACACCAGGGCCCTGGAGAAGGTGGGTGAACTTTTTTTTCATTTTTTATTTTTTTTTAAAAGAGGGGGAAAGTATAAATGCATTTACTAAGGTGTGTGTTTTATCTTCTAATGTAGCTACATTGGTTAAAAATTCTTTCAGATTGTGTCCCTCCTGTGTTTCACGGTGCGGTAAGGGGTTTCTCTTGTCTGTTTCAGCTCTCTGTTTTGAAGGAGGGCGCAGGTTCCTCTGTCAGAGACCAGCTGGCTTTGGTGCAATATCTTAGATGTGAAGAACAGGGAATTTTAGGACACTCACTGGAAGTTCTTAAGGGCCTTCAGAGGTAGCCTCTCTGGGTGAGGGTGCCAATAGGGGAGTATAAAATGACAGCTAACAATTTTGGTCCGAACCCTTGTTTTTGTTTATCGGTCCACCGAGGTGTGATCAGGCCTTTCCAACACTGGAAGCTCTTCTCTGTATGACTAGGACTGTCCCCACAGTGGGCTTTGGACATATTGCAATAAACAATAGTTTTTAAAAATAACTTTTGTACTGTAACTTTTGTCAGTCTGTATCCTGAGGGTGGCAGTCTTATCTAAACTCAGAATAACAGATCATCAAGAAAACAAAAAAAAAAACCATTTGCTTCTTTCGCATAGTAACAGTGGGAAGCCTGATTGTTAAACTTTGATGCTGGCTGTCTCCTCCCTCAAGATGGATGTGGATACAAAGCTGTGAAGGTCTCCGTATGGAGTCTGAGCCAACAGGAAGGAAGACTGGACCATCCTGTGAGGAAAACCAGCATGGGCCACAGCACCTCATATAGCCTTTGCTAAAGGAGACAGTGAGACATTAGCGGTTTGCATACATAAACTTTCAGCAACTTACAGGTCATTTAATTCTACAGCAACACATTAGTCACATGCCAAAGGGTCTTAGTAACACAAGGATCTACATTGTGAAAATGTCACATTCCACAAACACGAGCAGTGTTTTCACTGAAAGCAACTAAATACAGGTCACAGGTTTTTTTCTCCCTTTTGTTTTAAAGAAAAAAAAAGGTACAGATGAAAGAATGGAGCTTCTTAATGTGTTTCAAAGAAATTTTGAGTTCTTCAATGAAAGGTTCACCATCTGCCAGAGTTTGTTTTCTTCTTACTTTATCAGTGATCTGCATGACTTAGCACTAGGAATGCCAACGAGGAGAAACCGCTCCAGTGTCCGGACCGCTCAACGTGCTGAGTCTAGAGCATCGCATTAAAGACATTGGAAACAGACCAGCTGAGGAAACTTCATTGATTTTTATTCATGCAACCAAACTGTCCCCCTAGTTGTGTACTAAAGGAAGAATGTCTATCACACTACTACAACTAGCTGTACATTAACTGATTTTAAAATGTGTCTGGTAGCTACCTTGTCTCAAGTTAAATCAACATGCTGGGTGCTAGGCACCAACTCATATTCAAGTAAATGATATTGTAATGCAATTAAACACCTCTTTGACCATGTACAGCAATTAATTAATACGATTTAAAAGCGTTTAGGCCTGCAGTGCACCATTAATCCAGAAACATGCAACCTGTGGGTACATTGTCGGACCACGAGCGTGCTCCCTTTTGTTTTGGGCCTGCATCAGGGGCCTGCTGAGCCACTGTGGAATGCTGGGGTGGTAGATTCCCGTCAAAGCTGAATCACCAGCCTCTTCCTGGCTTGCTTCTTCTGCACCATCTCCATGGAAACCGAGGCTTCATACAAAGGCACTGGCTCCTCCAACTGTGGTCTGCACAAACATTGAGTGTCAGCTGCATTCACATGGAGAACAAACACAAACTTAATGGGCCTGCTCACCACTGAGCTGCTTGCCCCACCCCTAAACACCGTCCCCATGCCCCCCTGTGAGGATAGCACAGATAAAAGCTAGCCATTCCATGAATCTGGAGTTCATGCAAAAGAGCAAATGAATACCGTTCAGTGAATTTCAAAGCTTTGATTGGTCATTCAGGCAATGGAATATACACATCAATTAATCATCATCATCAAACATTGAATGAACATGCAAAAGTACCTCAGAATCCCACTGGAAAGCTTTTCAACTACATCTTTCATAATATCTGAGACCAATGTTAAGATCAAAACATAGTAGCAGCTGCACAAAGAGTTCATGCATTTTGTTGAACACTGGGCAGGGGGGTGCCCTTCTTGTGGATGTTAGCAAAGGTAAATATAAGTCCATATGACCTCTCCACCTGCCATTTAACAGGCTGGTTGAAAAGGCCAGCAGGGTGCATTGACACCTCTTATCTTCAGGTTTTTTGAACTTGCAACACCCAGTTTCATCCTTGCTGGGCCCACCAAGGATACGGAGGTACCGCCCCTGACAGGCACAGGATGCCCCCCACACCTCCTCGTTCAGGAAGGAAAGAGAGGCTCCCTTCAGGAAGAGGCTTCGACTGTTTGGGGGGTCCAGCTGGTGAGGAAACGTAAACACAGTTTTTATATGCATTCATGTAGAACACTGCTTAGCTTAAAAACCCATCATTTTAACAGACTTAAATCCCTGCAACTCCTGACCTACCTGTAGCTCATCCTCTGTGGTGACCCAGTGACCTCCGACCCCCAGAAGAGTAATGATGTCGTGCTTGTGTGGGAGCGCACGTCGGGCCACAGGCTCCTCTTCATACAACCTCACTATAGGTAAGAGGGAGGAACTACAGTAAAGAGCCGAGCGCTTATGCAATCCCATTGCCCATGTAGAACATGACCCCCTCACCTCCGGCATCGAGGATGATGTCGACACCCAGGCCTCCCGTTTCCTCCAAACAGGACTCCACCAGGTCCACCTTCTCGTCCCATGTGCCGATCACCCGAGCTGGGGGTGTATACAAACAAGTTATGATCCCCGTCTCACTTTTCCCTTGCATTAACTTCCCCGTTCCCCGTGTCAATGACTAACTAATATTGAAATTTCTGCCCTGTCCACTTAGGGTTAGGGTTAATGGAATGCAATGTTAACCGGAATGCCACGTTAAATGTAAGGAACGGCGACGCCCAACTTTTTGTGAGGCGTATCGTTTCCAAGAAAGTTCTGTTTACAGCTCTTCACCGGATAAGAAGCATGGAATGGTATAAACCTCGGAGAAGGAATAAACTGTGTAATTGGCGGCATTAAAATCACCATGTTATCCCTCCTGAATTCAGTGACGTGAGCGTTCGGCGCCAGGGCTCCGGAAATGAACGGAAGCCGTTGGCATCGGTAACAGCAGCGACTGAAGTGTCAGTTAGTCACTCTGGACTGGCATTAAGAGAAAACACACTCTGAGCCCCCCAGGTGGCTCTGTCAGTAAAGCTGCTCGCTTCTATAAATTAGAGGCTGGCAGTACCATCAAGTGGAACATGTCTGTAGCATCCAATAACGTAATACATTTTCCATTCGGAAAAGTTATGAAATTATTGGCAGTTGTTACATAAACGGTAGTTATTACATTCTTGGAATGCCCCTCTTCCAATTGGCACGTGTGGAAAGAGATGAAGGCTCTAAAGAGACTAGTAGTACTTCCTCACCCTACCCGTGTGGTAGTGACAAGCCGAGATGCATTAACACAACTGAATGGGTTTTAAACCAATGAGAAGAACCACCAAAACTCAGACTCTTAGTTTCCATTTACTGAATCCTTAGGAGTATAAGAGGATATGGCCCTGCAGTAATGAGCCAGCCAGCCACCCATGCCAAAGAACAAGGATCACAGGCCACACTACAGCTTTTACAACAACAGACTGTCGTCAACAGCACATTAGTGGTGTAAAAACCAGCCAAACTGCAGAAAGACTCACCAACAAGGGACTCCTGCAGTCCTTGAGAGTGGGCCAGAGGGACAGTGGGAAAGAGCCAAGACAAAAAGCAGAGCAGAGTGAGGAGACACAGAAAAGAACCCTTGACCCAAACGCCTACAGAAACCACTGGGCAAAGCTTTAAACATTGCAACAGTAAGGAAAAAAAAAATCAAGAGAACAAACAAGGACGACACACACACACACACACACACCATCCTCAACCTGTGACTTTAATTACACCATCGCTAAGATGCTTATAAAAGTATATATAAAGATTATTTTAGAAGACTTTAAACGCTAACAGCAATTTTACTGGCATTATAAAATAAATTACTAAACAACACTGTCAGGTCATGTTTTCACATTTTCAAAAGTATAGTGAAACATACAGATTTAGCATGCAGCTTTAGTGCACATGCTAAATAATCTATGCACCCATTATAAAGATTATTTTTGAATGAAATAGGAGTTTTTGACAGTAATTATTACAATTTGAGAGTTCAGATTGTAAAGATGTATAGAATTCCCAGGTCATGTTCTGACTTCAACCCTTCACATACTCACTCAAGCGCAACAGAGTCCCCAAACCAGATCCAATACTTAATGGCTGAGGTGTTCTGCCCAGCAACACCCATCCAACCCCATGCCTGTGTGCTTACCAACATTGGGCCGAAGCTGCTCCAGGAACGTCTGGTCCTCAAGAGACTGGGCAGAAGCTAACACCTTCACACCATGGTAGTGTGCCAGCTGGATGGTCATCACGCCAAACGGCTGCAAGGCAGGGACCAGAACAGAAAAACTCTTCTCTGTTATGGCCAGAGAAACAGAGACCATTATTCCTTCACTCTTGAATTCATTTTAAAATGTATTCCTGCATCAGCCTTCTCTTAAGTGGTTTTAAAATAATTTATGGGCATTTTAAAGACTACTGACAAGTCCACAGTCTCGCTCATCATTGGTCAGCTACTGGCTGGGGTAAATCTGAAGCATGTATGATACAAACAATGCAGAAGAACCAAAACTCCCTGTATTCATGGTACCTGATTCATGAAGGGTAGATCAGTGACTCAAACTACAGTTCCTGGGCACACGTAACTTCTGTGTTTTGTGAGTTTGCGAAAGCTGGTATGTGTGTGTGTGTGTGTGCGGCAATTTGGATACAAGTGATGTATGTGCCTACGTATAAATTAAGCCAAACTAGACAGACAAATTAACAATAACACGGCTGATGATTCATTTCCATTAGACTTAAAGCAGTTTTCTCCCGCAAGAATCAGTAGCACCAGTCCTGAAGGTGTGGAGAAAACTACTCATGCTCAGTTTCTTTTACCGCCAGAAGAGCAGACTTGTGAAGACGTAGTAAGACAGCAATGGTTCACTGAGGTTTACTTTCAGTTTGTGAACATCTAGTGGAGAATCAGGAAAGGTTTATGGTGGGCCAGTGAACATAAAAGGGAATGGAATGGTCTGGCTGGAGAAGCAGAGGGGGGCACCTACGCTGGCTCCATCCAACACCAGTAGGGTGTGTCCGGCAGCCATGCGGGCCAGGGTGTGCAGTGCTGTGTAGGCCCGAACTCCGTCCCTGATGGCTCCTGCCGCCTCCACCCAGCTCACCTTCTCTGGCTTCTGCACTGTGGAACGAAAACATACCATAGGCGCATGTAGAAACCGAAAAAGGTCAATTGTGCTTTAGAAAGGTGCTGCAATGTCCCACCGTGTAAAGGGATTTAGGTGTGCGACTCGCCTAGATGGTGTTCGTGGACCAAGACAATGTCACACAGACCGGATGACTCTGAATCAAGGGGGAGAATTCCTACCACGGAGAGAGAGTATAAGGATTAATTTGATGTTTATTCAACATCGTGATTGAACTTAATTATAACTGAATGCCAAGGGGAAGCGACAGAGAATGTGCTGGTGCCCCTGAGTATTTGCCACAATTTCAGATAAACAAAACGATAGCATCTCCAATTCTTGCAAACATGCACATGGTCTCTACCCTCAATATCACTGTCTACTTCATGGTTTTTTTTTTTTGTCCTGATGTTCACGAGACTGTTGGTCCCATACTGTGTATTATGGCTCCAGTTCATTTGACTCACACATTAACTAGTTCTGAATTAAATGTTGAAGGCTCTTACCCACAACTTCATCATCAGGCTGAAAGAATGTGACCTTGGAACCAACTGAAGTGAAAAAAACAAACAAACAAAAAAAAAACAACTTATTCATTTCTTTAATTGAGAAAAATGTAATTTCCATTACTGGCTTACAGCATGAGGGATCTGCCACCTTGGCAAGGAACCACAGAAAGATGGCTGCCAAAGCACCGCTTGGCCTATTTGCTTGACACAGCACCATTGAACCCTGCACAGTTTCGAACTGACTTTCTCTCTTAATAAATACAGAGACAAAGCGACTACCAGACTCTGTGGGGCCGAGTCCGGTCAGCATGAGGCACACAATGTCCAGAGAGGTGCCTGGATGTCACATGATCCACAGAGAGTAGCCAAGGAATACGTTAATTCTTACGACTACTAATCGTGTTTGTTCGAGAGCTGCTTCTTAAGTACACCTCCAAAAACTTCATGCATGGCAATGCTGTTTAAAATATGCCGGAGCGCATTAAAAACCACCCGTCTGACACAAGGGATAGAGCTTCTGGGGCATTTTAAATCGACCTTGGAGCACTATTCCAACAATCTCCCTCCCAACAGGCACCAGGTCTCGCTGGAACTTCAGGTCTGCCAAGAGCTGTCGGGAGGGGAAAAGAATTAAGATTGTAAAGAGAAGGCGGACAGTGGTGTATCCATAATGCCTAGTTTTATTCTGGTAACGGGGGAGTCATTGGTGGAACCACCTGATTAAACCACTTCAGACACGAACGGATACCGAAGCCCTCCTAAACCACTCACCTTTGGGTCTAGTGGGCTCAGGGCGCAAGCTTTTACTTGAACTTTGACCTGGTGTTGATCAATGGAGCTCGGAACAGTCTGCGACGAAAAAGAAAGTCCTTAAACAGACAGAAAATGTTGGCATACAAAAACAGCATGTTTAGTAATATTAAGGTGAATGGTTTGTGGTTTTAGGTATGGTATACGAGTTAACTAATAATAATAATACACACTAATGCAGCACGCTATCAGTTGTCAAAAACATAAACAATATCTATTCTTCTCTAGTATTAGCAACCACAGAGGAGATTGAAACACCCTTGATCCTAAGTGGATATTGCTGACCACTCCATACAAACGGGAGGACTGCCTTAAATGCGCGCTAGCATTAAATATCGCGGATCTTACCGTCTCTTCCATAACAAACTTAACCTCTTCGGCTTTTTCATTCAGTTTGCCGTACAACCCCTTCATCGTGGCAAGGCTTATAAGATTTTAGCCGATTGCTAACAAAAATCTAGAGAACGATAAAGGGAGACAAAAGCTCAAGACAATAGCAGTTTTAAAGGACAAACTGATACGGTTGTTGACAATGCACAAAGCTAATGCTACCTTTGCTTCTCAGTGCAAGACTTTCGTTTCGTCTCAATTATTAACTTACGCTGTTATCATATTCACAATAATACAGCATGGCAGACACGAACAGTTATGGCTAACTAACGAGGTCAGCTGAAACGGGAATCGTACACACCCACTTCAAATTGAAATGTTCCGTTTCGGTTGCTCAATCGGATATCTTTTCTTTAAAAAAAAAAAAAAAAAAAAACACACAACCCTACCAGACCCGACTTGTGACAGCTCTGAAGTCAACCTCAATACAAACACCCTCCTCTTCCTTGAAATGGTCGTAGCTTTATAAAACCTTCCTTATAGGATTTACTTGATTTCGCCAAAAAAATTCAGAGGAACTATACAATATACACTGAATAAGATGATTTTGTTCAATGATCACATTTTTGTAGACACACGTTCAAAGGTCCATTTCTATTTCACCAATGTAACGTCAATCATTATTTATTAGCAAGTCGATTCGAATAACGTCCGGTAACCGTGGTGAATCACCACTTTGAAATTCTACTGGTTTTACAAGCTGTCAATCGAATAAAACCAACACAGGAGGGCGTGATTACCTACGTGTAGGGATTGCGCCTTACATTGGCTATGTAGCAGTACGGCGGCTCCAAGGGAGAAAAAAACGGGAGTGTAAGAGAAAGAAAATAGCTTGCCACAAGCAACGGCAGGAGTGATATTCAGCTTTTTAAAATATTTACATTTATTTAATTAGGGAACAATTTACAATGGGGCACGGACGATGAGGTGAGAACGAACGTTTGGTTTTCCATTATCTGGGAGTTCGATTCCTCGATTTTTGAACTAGCGTAAAGCTATAACGGATAATTTTGCCTGACACAACGGAGGAGTAGCTGGTAGATATTGACAAGCGATCTAGGGTCACCCTGTGAGAAAATCACTGCCTCTCTGTTCGTCGATTGGTGTAAAGAGACGGGCATGTATTTGGTAAAAACGAATATTTTGCCTTGGGGAAACTGTGGCCGGCGTTATTTGGTTAGATTTGCATTTGAAATGTTCATTACCTAACGCCAGGTTAATTTTAAAGTTGGACATCTTGCTACAGGGTACAGGGTGAATTTGGTTTGCAATGTTAGTAGTTGTAATCTATATGCGTTATGATGCTCCGGTTTCTTGCAGTCCAGTTATAGCAAACTAGTTAGACCGAAGCCGGTCATATTTAGATAGCTAGCTAGTTAGCAAGGCGACTGAAGCCGGCAACGTTTAGCTAGCCTGTGCTTCGGGCGGTATGAATGGATAATCACTGTACAATTTGCCTGTGAATATACAAAGACAGAGCGTTTTTATTTTATTTTATTTTTTATGTGCATAGCTATATTTGAAACATTTAAACAAGGTGGATTTGGATTTGTGCGTCTGCCATACCGATAGGTCTTTTACGACCTGGCTTTTATATCGGGGGGTGGGGTAAATTAACTGGGCACTCGTGCTTCGGGGCTAGCTGTATAGTTGGTTAATTTTGACGTGTCCAGTGTTTATATATAATAACAATACCAGTATTCTCCACAGTTATGTTTTTATATAAGAATAATTTTATAATTATAATTCTGAGCCACAAAAGTGGAAGCGACGGTAACGTCTAGCCTGTATTACCTTGCCACTTGCTAACGGGTTAGCTTTCTGCCTATACACATGTTGTATTGCAATAGAGTGTACGCAGTATCGTAGAAGATGACGTGCATGACCAAGGCTGATTAAAATTCTTGTCCGAAGCAAAGCCTTTCAATGCATTAACTGACACCAATGTCTACATGTAATTTTAAATCGTTATTTAAACAGTAATGTTAGAGTTAGTCTTATATGATGATAGAGCTTTTCTGCTTACATGTGCAGTAGTACTGGCTGCTATGTGTATAACTAGATGTGCAATTAAACTAAGGATTTTTAAATCGCTATAACAGGTTGCTCACCACAATTTGTTCTATTACGATATTGTAAAACTCAGTGACGTTGACAAGGCATATAGCTGCGCTGTAGGGGATTCTGTCTTCACAATGTCATGGCCTACCTCTCATTGTTATGGGATGTTCCAAATAACTTATTATTATTATTATTATTATTATTATTATTATTATTATTATTATTAATGGCTCAATGTCAGCTACAATAAATCAAGAAATAGCCTCAGAAACGTCATTACCAAAAACTAAACATTCCATTCCTTGTTTTTTACTATGCCCCAATTATACGGAATGTGTTTTGCACTCTCTTGTTTTGACACGGTATAACTAAAGCAGAAAAGCAAAATGTGTGTGTGTGTGTGTTTGTATACATGTGTGGATGCCTTGTGGTCAGTGTTGGCATGGCACTATATAGTTCTATGGTTAAAAGCGTGCAGCAATTGATGGCCGTGTTGCAGTCTGCTTACTGAAACATACAGCGCACATTGGTGCTACCGGGTTTCCTTAGATCTACCGCAATGATTCTCCAAAAACATCAATGTCCAAACAGCTATTCAAACTGCTGTATGTAGCAGTAAATGGTATTTCTGAGTGTGTGGGACGGTAGCCTGGGGAGAGGTTCTAGGAGGCTCTGGAATCCACGGGATATTGTTTTGCCGCACGTAACAGGGACTTCCCCCCTTCTCTCTTTCTCCTCTTTCATGCTGCTCTTGGGTCTCTCTCTCTCCTTCTCGTATGCCCAGAGGGAGACCTTTGTGTTTGCATAGAGATTTGACTGAAGTTCCTGTCAACAAGACCAAGACTCTAAAGATTTGTGAGATGGCAGTGATAGAACAACCCTGGCTGCCGAATACTGTAATGACGCTGGAAATGAAAATAAATCGTCAAAATGTTTTACAAGTTTTTACCGGCGTTGGAGGGTTCTAGCAGCGCAACCAACAAGCACATGTTTCTCATCTGATCATTTTCAGGAATTGGACTCGCTGACTTTAATGATGGTGCCGTCGCCAGTACACATTATATTAATTAGTGGCTCTGTCAGTTTTCACGTGTTTGGTGGCTCACTTGGAGAAATTGGCGGAGTGACTTGACTTGGTGGTGTAGTTGTCAGTCTTTTGGAAGACCTGATGGATTGATGTTGCTTCGAAAGGCGTCTTTACATGGGTGATCCACCATAAAAAATCTGTCACAGAGCTGCCTTAATTAAGAAAATATTTATTTTCTCAGCATTTTAAACAATCTAAGATGCTGTCTTTAGTGGGCCTGTTAAGAATTCAGAGTAAACTTGTAGAAATTGAAATTGCTACACTTTTAAAATTCTGTGTAATACAATGGATGCATGGGTGAGGAGGAAGACATTTCAAAGAGCTAGGGCCATACAGTTTAGCTGTCATCTAAATAATCTTGATATCATTGAAAGCCTTTCATGCAGCCTCTGAAGGAAGGACTACTAACTGAATAATATGTCCAAAAAAAAAATATTCTTCAGCACCGAAAGTCATCAATATCGAGATTGGATCTGGTGTCACTGGCTGACCTTTAAAAAGATGACACGTCAGCGCCTTTTAACTTGCACTGAAAGAATGCCACTTTAGAGGCGCCTCGGGTACTGGGGGATGAGGCGGTTTAGAGGCGCCTCGGGTACTAGGGGGATGGGGGCCTTATTTTTGGATTGCTTGTCATCTTTTCACAGAATTCTGTTGCACCTTGTATTTTCAGTGTAAAGAGGATTTGAACTGTTTGTAATGTGTTTATTTGTTTCAATATATATCAAGCTGAACATCCAATATGTCTGCTGTGTGCTCAAGAGAATTTTGGGATAATGGATTTGTGCATTGGTGATGCGTTTTGCTTGTGGCATTTTGTACTTGTTAATTAAAATCTAGTTGGTGGAGCTCCATCTGCTGTTCCCCTGTCCAACCCTGTCACCTGGTGTATGGGAGGTTACCATCTGCAACCATCTGAGTGGTGGCATTTTTATTCGTTAATCTTGACAAAAATGTTTAATAAAATAATGTTTTTTTTTCTGGGTACTCACTCTATTACTCATTTACAGATGGCTCCATGCTAGAGAGGGGTGTGCTATAAGTGTCTATCAGGAGGCTGCGCCTCACCTGGGTGTCAGATATTCCAATCCTGTTGGTTGTGGTTATGAAATGCAGGTAAAAGGCATTACGGTGTTGTGTGGACCTTAGCTCTGTTAGCCACACAGCTTGGTTCAGTTCTGAATGTGGGGTGTTTCAGCTGAGAAGGGGAGCTCTGTCTTTAGTGGTCTCTCTCTGGTCTAGACGGGACCACCTATTGGTGGAACGGGGGGTCACCGGCTCTTTTGTTCAGTCTTCACATCCTGTACCCCCACCCCCCACCTAGCCGGACGCCGACCAGGTTTTTGTGGCTGCTTTTGTGCTGGGGCTAAAGTTTGCCCATACAGCTCTCTTCATTCACGGTTCAGGGGGGAAAGAGCTTTAGACTAACCGTGCAAACAGACCATTTGAGCCATTGTTCCTCTCTGCACCTCTCTGAGACTAAAACGGCCTCGTTTCTCTGGTCTGACAAGAGGCTCTCAGTGCTGCTGCTGATTGTAATGGCGTATGTAGTGACCGTGCAACGTGTCCGAAATTCTGACAAGCCAGCATCCCCCCGGTGTGGCGTCTAAATGAAGTCTGGCCCCTGTCTGTGTGGGAGTCGTGTCCCAGCAGGCAGAGGGTCCGAGAATTTGGCCCCCGTTTGGCTGCCGTGCCCGCAGTCGGGTTCAGTCAGAGTACAGTTCTGCCGGGCTGCCTGACATGGGTCGAAGCGGGACTCCATTGGTCCAGCCACAGAGTACTCCTCTCGCTCCTTCAAGGCCGCCATTGTTTTCTCTGTGTCTAGGCAACTTAAATTTGTTCTCTTATTTAAGAGAATGAGTTCAGCTTGTTATTTCCGCTGACACTTGTGTCAGATTCAGTTTGTTGTATTGGCAGGGGCAGTTGTGGGGGGAACACCACAGTGATTTTGTCTGAGGCCACTTTTTTTTTTTTCCCTCAGGGAATAATGGGGAAAAAACGAATGAAGCCTGGGTGTCTCTGTTCTGGTCGGCCCTTGTGCGATTCTTCCACAAAGAAGCTGTTTGTGGCCTTTGCAGGTCATCCATGAGTCAGGTTATTGTTGGAGACAAAGTAATGCAGAATTGTTTCCTGGCTCATCTGGGGAGAATAATCTGGTCCGTTTCTCCTCTGTTAGTGGTGTTTTTCTGAAAGTTACGGATTCCAGATCCGCCCCCCCCCCCACAGGGCTGGAACTGGTGCAGTCTACCCTTTCCTCTGAGTTTTAGGTCGGTACCTTATTTCATTATTTATTTATTTATTTTGTCTTGTTACCCTGGTTTGGAATGCTAAGGAATAACTTTTGTTTTTATCGCCATTGGAATAGGAAATCTGTTTTTCATGCGTCTTAAAAATGCACTTGCTGTGCAATCTTCATCAGGGCTGTTGGGGAGGAGAAATACTATCCAGCATCCCGCGGCTTTCAGAACCAACACTGCATGGTCCAGACTCCTAGCCAAGTCCATAACCCACTGCCCTCTGTGTTTGTAATTGTGAGGATTTCTAATCCACTGGGGGATTGGCGCTGACTGAGCTGACCCCCGTCACTATAAACCACAGCAACAAACCCCCAGAATTCCCCTCGTTGCGGTTTTCCTACACTGCGGTACTAATGAGAAGGGGTCCCACAGGCCTCTATAGGAAATGGGAGCTGCAGGTGATGGAGATGTTAAGGGATGTGTGTCTGAGAGGAGGGGAGGCCTTCGACAGCATTGATGTGATGTGGGAAATTATTGCTCTTTTATGGTGTGCCCTTGGGCCTATTTAGAATGATTTCAGGTGCCACTATAATAAATAAAAAAACAACTAAATCCTTTTTACACTCTTAGTTATAATGACTCTCCATCTAAAAAACAGAAGTGGAGTTGTGTGCCAGGCCAGCAGGCGGCTTTTTGCGGTGAGGGATGGCCAACAGCCCAGCAGCACATTGTCTTAATGGCTCTCTGTCTGCTGCCATTGGGCTTGCGTGGAAGGGTGGGGGAGTGGGCTGGCGTTGGGGAAGTGGTGCGATAAGTGGTGCCCCATCTGTGCTGCAGGGAAACCTGTCCATCCCCATTGGAATACTGTGTGTGCGTGTGTGTGCACGATTCTTCTTTCTGTCTCGACCGCCATTTGTCATCAGTGGCCAAATCGCCGTCTCCTGGGAATTCAAGTGCCGGCCTTGTCCTCCCGGCCCCCGCTGGACAACTGTGTGGGCATTCATCAGCCGTCATACTTTACCAGAATCAGGTTAATGGGTCTGTCTACATCCTAAACCTGGTTTACTTTCTGCCCAGCAACGATCACAGAGCTTCACTGGGCGTGCCGTTTTAAGTGGCGGCATTTTGGTCTCCCTGGGAGAGAACCGCTATTTGTTTTCTGCACACTCACTAACAGGCTTTCTGTTTATAACTTGTAGTTTTTTTTTTTTTTACAGTTCTAGGATTTGTTGTGCTCCAGGTCTTATCTCCCTACCAACCTTTATCATTGAACTTCCTCATTCTTCATATGCTTGATCTGCACAGACGCTGGGGGTTAATGCTCCTCACAGATTACCTCATTATTCAGTTTTATTCTGTATACGTCCATTATGCCTTTGGGGGTTAGGCAAATATTTCCCAGTTTTTCTCAATTTTCTGGGTTTTTGATTCTGTCTGAAAAATGCTATTTGTGAAAATGCACTGTAACAAATAAAGTTTGACTGGTTATGGGAACAGTCTTTGGGTGTGTTTGTGTACACTTGCATGGATGGTGGCCCCAGGCAAAAATGTTTAATAACCGTAAGTGAATCAGAAACGGCTTTGATCATTCTGTGCCACTCTACCGAGGTGAAAAGTGCAGGTAACTGTGGCCTCCCGGTGATGTTCAGTCCAGCCTCCGCTTCTCTCACCCTGCGAGGATGTCTTCAGCACGGTTGCGTGTGCTTGCTAAGTCAATTGCTATGCTATCCGGTCCTCCATCTGGGTGTCAGATGCTTGTCAGTGACGGCTGTGCTAATTTGATGGGGTCCCGCTTTGTTGACGCCGTTGTGTTGGTTTCGCTTGGGGTTCAGCATGTGGCGTGTTGCAATAATGGGCACGCAAACGGCAATGTGTCTAGAGCGCCCGTTCGCTGTCCAACCGATTCCTCGTGGTCGCTTCGTGGTAAATGTGGAGGTCTGGGACAGAGGGGACCCTGAAGGACTTTTCTGCAAAGGTTAAGGAGCTGATCGGTGTGGCCGTTTGTTTCCCCCAGAGTAATCGCTTGTGGCCTGGGGATGTTGGAGGCAGCATGCAGCCCAAAGACAAGGTCGGGGCAGCGGGGGATAGAAAGTTTCAGTGTGGTGCGAAGTGCTCCTGACACCTCTGCAGAGCTGTGAGCAGAATGTGAAGTGAGAGCTATATATAACCTCACACGGAGCTGTTGCTCCAACACCACGCCGCCTGGAGCAGAGAAGACTTGTTACTGCGTGCTTCCTAGTGCTTCATTCAACTAAAGTGTCTGTCCTGCTGCATTCATGGCAAGGAATACATTGCACAGCTGCACCGACGTACCGCACAGCTGCACCGACGCACTGCACGGCTGCGCAGACGCACTGCAGGGCCAGACCGATGCACCGCACGGCTGCAGTGACGCACCGCACTACACAGCCGCGCTGATGCACTACACAGCTGTACCGACGCACCGCACGGCCGTACCATACCGACGCACCGCATTACACCGCCGCGCTGATGCACTACACAGCTGTACCGACGCACCGCACGGCCGTACCATACCGACGCACCGCACTACACAGCCGCGCTGATGCACTACACAGCTGTACCGACGCACCGCACGGCCGTACCATACCGACGCACTGCATTCAAGGTATACTGGTTGTCAAGAAGCAGGTGGACACTCCAGACATAAAACTAGGTTTAAACACCAGATAAAACATGTAATTTAATAATAAATAAGTAAATGGTAACCTTACAGGAAATGCTGACAGTTTTTAATTAATTAAACATTTCTCTCTTCAGCTTGTCCACCTGGTTTTAAATCAGGTCTCACAAAGTAAACCTGCACAGCTGAGCACATTATTACATTTAACCAATTGAGTCAATCAGACTATGTAAATGAAATGATGTAAATGCCTGTCCGCGCATGGTTCGTGTCTAAATGTCTGCGTTAAAGCCCCATTTGTGTTGTTTTCTATGTCTTTAACAGCGATTAACCTGCCCAAAAAGACTTGTCAGTCCAATTAAGACAAGCATTAGTGGATATAAAGTGCTCGTGAGAGTCTCCTTATTTGGCGCCTCCATTTAAACAGAAAAGGAAAGGGCGGTGTGCTTCTACACTGAGGTGTGGCTTGTATGCGTGTGCAAATGGGCAGCTGGTGCTGCAGTGGTTAAGGTGACAGGCTTGTCTGAGAGGTTGCAGGTTCAAGTCCCTCCCCAGCTGTTGTATCCTTGAGCTAGGTACTTAACCAGCTGTATAAGTGGATGAATGTAGAACTTGCAAACTTTGAATAAAATTGTCTGCTAAGCAACTAGATTGTTGCTTAGTAGTGAAAATTGTTACACATGTTCTGTCGTAACTCAGTGGGTCAGCTGGTAAGGCTATGTTTGTGATTTCTCATGGTCCCGATGCCTTCCCATGATCCTCTCTTTGGGCCCTGTAAACGTCTGGCTATCTCTCTGGAAGCTAATAATAATAATAATAATAATATAATGATAAAAACACCGCTTAGTTAAGACGCAAACACAATTGAAGTCTTTAGCCAGCTCCACCTATAGTATTACTTCCAGCTGGCATTGCTCTACGGCCTCCAAGCCCATTTCTGTTCTAGTTTGGAATGTCACCCTGTCTAAGGAGGAGCCCCATACTGGATGGTGTACGACAGGTTTACCAGTTCACACAGCCTGTCTTCATTAGAGAGTCTGCTCCAGACCCCCGCCTGTGTCTCTTCTGGCCAGTCTGTTGTAACGTTCCTTCTCTTTATGCCTGCCTGTGTTCATGTCGTCCAGCGCGTTCTCCTGGCTTTGTGTAGTCATGTCTCTTCTCCTCACAGACAGCTAGCGGCCTGTTTCAAGAATCTGGAAGTTTCCTCGAGAGCTGTTTTTTTACCCTGGTTTTGTCATCCTTTTTTTGTTGTTATTTCTGTGTTTCTCTAAGAAAATGGTCAGGTGAACTTCTAAGAAATTGTTAGGCTGGTATTTCTTTTAAATAGCCCAAAATTGATGGGAGGAAACTGCAATTTATTTGATGAGGGGATAAAAACTGTCTGAAACTACTTCTGCAGCTCCATAATTTACATAGATTTCCATTTCTGCATCTTCTCCTTTTGCTCCGAAAGTTCTCGGGAATGAAGAGGCTGTGGGACTTTTTTGGTTCTCTCCTTAGTTCTGTTTTAGTTTCTCGAGTTTTTTTAATTAATTTATTTATTTTTCTTCTCCGAGGAGGTGGGGGGGATGACTATGTCAGGGGTCATAGTTGGGAAGCTGCTATTGATTCCACTGCTATAATGGCCGAATGCTAAGTGGTACACGCGGCGGCTCTCTACATTCCCAAGGAGAGGAGTTCTACGCTCCCAAGTCACAGAGGTAATCAGAGTGAACAAATGGGTGAATCAGCCTAATGGAAACTTCTGCTGGGCAGTCTAAGCTCATGGATGCTGGGGACCAGACAGCCGTCAGATTGACTAAGCTCGACTTCTTCGACTATGGTACTTTGAACTCGCTACTGCATGGGTGTCAATTAGATGCCAAATGTGTCTGTCTGGGCTTGTGTAAGTGCTTGGTTCATGCTTTGCTTTCAGCCCTTGAGTCGTTTCGTAAATGTGAACGTGGCCAGTCTGTTTCACCGTTGTGTTATCGATGATACAACGTTACAGAAACGTTTTGTGTTGTGTCTCTGCATGTTGATGGTACTGTCATTATTTTGGGATGCATCAGGACCTGGATACCTTGTCCTTTATTGAAGGAACCATAAATTCTGCTGTGTTCCTGCTAAATTGTAGCTAGGTCATGCAGCAAGACAATGATCCAAAACACTCTAAAGAAATATGGAAAAATCCAGGCCTAAACGCCATTTAGATTTTGTAGTAGAACCTGAGACAAGCAATTTGTGCCCGAATACCCACAACTGTCACTGAAGTAGTTCTGCATGGAGGCAAGGGCCAAATTTCTCCTCGCCAAAGTGAGACAATAATCAATAACTACAGGAAGTGTTTATTTGCTGTTGTTGCTGCTAAAGGTGGTGTAACCAGTTATTGAATCTAAGGGTTTTTTTTTTAAGTGGGTGCTTTTTCACACATGGGCCTTGGATGTTGCAAAACTTTCTTTAATAATAAATAAATTAAATGAGAATCAAAATCTAATGATAGAAAATCAGCCGGGGGTGAATATGTGGTCATGCTGAGGATGTAGCACTGGTTTATTAAAAGGTTCAGATCCATTCATAATGAACTCTTCTGATGCAGGTGGTAGTTTTGTTATGGGTGTCCTATCTGAAAGCATTGTTTTATGTGTGGCTTGTTCCATGGGACACATTGGAGTCATTATGAGAGGACTGTGTGGGCTCTATTTCAATCATAACATTACGCAATTGCATAATTCCCTGGCTCCATTTGGTCGTAGAATATCTAGACTAAATGTTTCTCTAGGGAACAGCTGTAGGCATTTAAAAAAATATATATATATATATATATATATTTCTCCCCCAGTTCTGCATGTTGTGCAATATGTCTTCATGTGATGCCTTTTAGCTCTGCTATGGATGTTTTGCTGAGCCTGCCTGTTAGCCCTGCTGTGGATGTTGACTGCTTGTCTGGATGTGATTATACTGACTTGGTGTTGCATGGTTAACCATGCAGCTCATTCCACTGTAGCCAGGTCTAGGCTCTTGGTGTGATTCTTGGGCTTGGAAGCTCTCACAAATTTAGACAGCCCAGGGGCTAGCCATACCCCCATCCTCTTCTCCCGATCTGTCTACTTGTGGCACTGGGATGAGTTTTCCACAGAAGGAAAACTGTTTTAGACCCATCCTGTTTCTGATCACTAAGCCTTTTTCTGGTTAGGATCTCTGTCTATTACAGACACACACACTTAAAAAGATATAAATAATTGTGGGTTGCTTGAGCGTGCTTTTATTTGATTTTCCCCGAGCACAGGGTGAAAATTGTCCGTAGATCCAACCTATATAAAACCAGATTTAAAGAGGGCTTTTTGTTTGTCATGATTGTCTTACCTGCCCGTTAACTACAGCTTTCTCTGACTCTGATGATAGTATGTTTTTGCATTGAGTGAATTCCTGTTTCACTGAAAGTCCACTCCCTGTGGGCAATCTTCCACCAAACACAAGCAGCTTTTTATGTGCGGTGAATAGATGTGCTTTTTATTATACTGATTCTGTAATTCCTCCCCAGTCAGTGCGCCACTGATCTGATGGTGGTGGAGCTGAAAGTTGGTTGTGAACTTTCCCCCCACTTCCCTCTGAAGCAAGGCGAGGTTGAATCTCAGTTCCTGTGTTGTGTCATTCGTTGCCTGTTGTCCTGCTGGCTGGCTGAGTGAAGCATTAACAGTTACACCCGGGGGGACCCCTCAAATTTCACATTTGGCTTCGATTCCATTATCTCTGTCCCGTTTTGGTTGAAGATCGTGACCCTGGGGTGTCTCATGAGATCAGTGGACACGTTGTGTCCTGTGTTGTTCAGGGAGCTCTTCTGCTCCAGCTTCACCCACGCCCCGGCGTAGGTCCGCTCCCCTTGGGCAAACGGCCCATCCCCGTTTAATTACAAGCGGCTCCTCAACGCCGGACAGCCTGGGGAAGAGGAGCAATGTGTCGAGACTGAGAGAATGACCGGTGGAATGTCCTTATAGAGAAGGCATTTGCTGATTTATTTATTTATTTATTTATTTTCCTTTTTTCCCCCCATTGCTACGACATGTGCCCAAAACGAAAAGGCAGTTTGCATTTTACATCACGTAATGCGTCTATAGAAGTCACCTTAAATAAACACTATAACTCCATGGCGGATCAGGATTCAGTGAGCAGCAGTGAGCTTCTGTAGCGTTGACCAGTCACACCACCACCCTTAACCCTCAAAGTTTTCCTGGAGAAGGAACATCGACGCCTCCCACTCGGCACGGGCAGGTCCACCCCCCCCCCCCCTCCCCCGGGCAGGTCTGTTATAGCGGAGGGAAGAACACGTGTCAGAATGTAAACAGTGGGGCGGGCGTAATGCTGGAATTCAGGGCTGTTTCTGCAGTCGGCTCAGCGAGCTTGCTGGGTGGCGCAGATGTTTCGTCTGTGATTGAATTCAGTTACATCTGTATATGGGATTTATTTATTTTTTCAAATGTAGTTTTATTGATATTAAGTTGTAAGACTAAACAGGACCACATATGGTAGGGTTACAGTCTGTGTACAAATTTCACGGGACAGATTTGGCAGTCCTTGGGTGTGAGTCATGTGCCTTGCTTGACCCACCCCACCCTTCCCTTAAAAACTAGGGCGGTGCTGGCGAACACAGAGGTCTGACCAAACTCACAGGCACCGGAAAGACCCGGTCTCCCTTTCTGTGCTTGGCATTCTGGGAGCAGACTTCAGTTCTACACGGCTATTTTTGCATGTGGCGCTGGGAGACGTGTTCTACGCGTTACAGTGTGCGAGAGAAAGCAGCGGTTCACACCTCGTGGGGAGAGACGCAGACCTGCCAGTTAAACTAACAAAATGGAATAACGCTGGGGCTACAATAGGTTCTAGTGTTCTTCTACCTGTATGAGTTGTGTGTGTGTGTGTGTGTGTGTGTGTGTGTGTGTGTGTGTGTGTGTGTGTCTGTCTTTCGGTGAGAGAGAGAGAATTTATCCAGAATTCAGCAGTGCGGAGTTACAGAAAAGGGTTTGGAAACATCTGGTGTTGGATAATTAAGTTCAGCATGTATATGAATTAAGCATGTGTGTCGTTAAGTTTAAGGAGTGTGTGCTTGGGGGTTTGTTCTAAGTCTTCAACACCTGTTCCGTTAGAGACGGGTTTAAATATCTGTATATTTCTAGAATTTAACTTATTTCTCTCATTAGCATTCTCACATACAGATGCACGTTACTTGAATGCTACTCTGAGAGAATCGACGCTGCCTTCCTGCTGTGCGGGTGACTGGTGGAAGGTTTCACTGAAGGCGACATGGTTCGCCATACTTTGGGCCTGTAACCAGTAGTCCGTGGGTTCAGATCCCGGTGAAGGTCCTGTTCTGTAGCGGGTAAGAGTGTCTGCTGAGGAGGTGTAATCCGAGCACGGCGTTTGACCGCGTCTGTCTTTCCCGCCCCACAGGACTGTGCCGCTCGGCTGCCGTTGACTGACTACACAATGGCTCAGTTTCCCACACCGTTCGGAGGTGAGTGGTCCATCTCGTGTCTCTTTCTGCACGGAAATTCACATTGCCTAAACCCACCCGGCTAATGGCCGTTTCAAAAGGGAGACAGGAAATATTTGTTTGTTTTACAAGAGTTCGGTCCCTGTAACAGGCCTACTCTTGGGGTTCTGTGCTTTAAGTAAATTCCGCTCAAAATTTGTCCGATTAACACGTGTGTATACAAATGAGTCCTGCATTGCCATAGGCTTAGATTCCCTTGTTCCCACTTGTTCCCTGTAACGATTCGGTCCACTTTAAACCGTTATTTTGAACTTTGCTTTTCTGTGTTTGTGTCTGTATGAATGTCTGCCTGTGCATGCATGCTTGTGTGTGCGTGTCTGTGTATGCGTGTGTGCTGGTGTCTGTGTGTGCGTTTTGGTGTCTTTTTCCGGTCCCTTCCTGTAGAAACCCTTCACACTGAAAGCGGTAAGTGTGGTGGGGACTGTTGCCTTACCTGTCCCCCAGGTGTGTCACCATGCGCTCTCTGTGGTAACATATACCTGGAGATAGCGCTCGCCCCTTCCTCCAGCCATCCGCTCCGCTTTCATTTCACGCTAAACCAAAAAGACCACAGGACTCTTCTGTCCCGAGGCTCTCCAAATACCTGTCGCCACCTCCCCCTCCTGCAGTCTCACTGATCCTGCTAACAAGTGACCTTCTCCAGCGCCGTCCCTCGTTACCCAGAAAACAGTGATCCAGTAAAGTGTGTACCTGTAAAGGACACCAGAGATGTACACACACGCGATGAGATGTTGCCAGCTGTTTGTGCTTCCACTCTATTGACACTGTCAAGATGGATCGAAAACTCTTATGCGTTTGTTTCTAGTAACCCCAACACACCCCGCTTGGCTCTGTCTACCTTTAAATATAAGTATTTTTAGCTTCATATCAGCCTCGATGAACTGCTGGTGTTAGTAATCTGGGTGCCTTGTCACTTTTCATGTGCAGGTTGACATCTCACCATGTGCCACAATGCCATGACAATTGAGCATGAGGGATGTGAAACGCATAAGCCTTGAGCTCCACGGAGCAGTGTTAAGATCTCTGAACTTAGCACGCGGCCAGTCAGTCATCTCTCGTTCCCCTGCCAAGTGGAATCGCAGCCTGGGTCTTTGTGGGCCTCTTGCTCATGTGTTTGAATCGATCCCCGAAGAGCAGCTCGCAGTCCATTAACCTGTGCTTCCGTACGCTTCATTCAGTACCTCATCATAAGCGCCAGACTGATGGAGTAATAATGACTAACGCCATAACCAACATCTTTACAATACCGGCAGCCGAGACGACTGCTGCTGAGGCAGTAACCATCGTGTGACCGTAACAGCGCAGCGGTGGATGTGTGACATGTGTACTGACGGCCTCTTATCTGATCTCTCCCTGTTGTATTATTGTCCCCTCCTTCCCTGCTCTCTAACTCTCTACTGCTCCCCAGGGGGCGTGGACGCCTGGTTCATCTCTGTGGACGAGCGGGCCAAACATGACCAGCAGTTCCACAGCCTGACCCCCACCCCGGCCGGCTTCATCACAGGTCAGTCTACAGCTGGTTTTAAAATGATCTGCGACACATGGGATCTTACAGTCCAGTGCGCTGCGCTATGTAATAAGGAACGCTTTCGTCTGGCTCTCGCGCCAATTCACAAAGGTCTTTTCCGCTATGAGACTGTTGAATTATTGTGCTCAAGAACTGAGCCAAGTTTCCTGGCTGCTTTCATTCCTGGTTTACCGTGGACCCAAAGCTCTCTACTCTGGGTGTAACTGTTAATGCTGTTCTACTGTGTACCCAAAGCTCTCCACTCTGGGTGTAACTGTTAATGCTGTTCTACTGTGTACCCAAAGCTCTCCACTCTGGGTGTAACTGTAAATGCTGTTCTACTGTGGACCCAAAGCTCTCTACTCTGGGTGTAACTGTTAATGCTGTTCTACTGTGGACCCAAAGCTCTCCACTCTGGGTGTAACTGTAAATGCTGTTCTACTGTGGACCCAAAGCTCTCTACTCTGGGTGTAACTGTTAATGCTGTTCTACTGTGGACCCAAAGCTCTCTACTCTGGGTGTAACTGTTGTTTTGCCTTCTGTGGAGCGGTCAGTGTTGACTGCCACGCTCTGTGCTGTACCCTTGTTCAGTGCACAAAGTGGTTTGCGTTTCAAACTCTGCTGCCCGTTTGACTCCCCGAGTATGACGGAGCACAAAGGACTCTCTGTGTGTCTATGAAGTCATGGCAGACTGGACCCAGTCCCTTTTTTTGGGAGTCGGGGCAAAAGGACCTCTTTGTGCTCAACGAGAAGCAGAAGCTGAAGGAGTTTATCCCATACCCTCTCGCTGTGATGCTTGGTTTTCGCTCTTGTGATTAGACAGCCCGTCTGACTAGCAGCGCCGTCAGTAATGGGGTTGGGATTCGATGGGGATAAAGAACCCAGTCACCATAGCCAGTGTGTGTGTGTGTGTGTGGATGACCACAGGGACTGAAAAATGGCAAAACAAATTGACCAAGAGGTTTTTCGGTTAAAGCTAATAAACTTTGACATTAGTGTTAGCATTTTAAGTGTTGGCTATATATGACCAGCAATTCATAATGATTTTTAAGCACTTTCTGCTGATTTGCAAGTATTTTAAAAGCAGCCCTTGGAAAAAACTGAAACACTGGACAGTATTAGCTGGACTGATGGGCAAGCGCTCAGGTTAAAAGCACTTATCTGCTGCTCTAATTGAATTGTCACATCTTGACAGCTTTTGGGGAGAAAATACTCTGATTTGAAGGTGGCGCATTGATCTAGACTACAAGTGTCTCTACACCACCGGCTAACCGGAAAACTGCTGTCGGAAGCATTTCAGAAGAACTTTAATTTCCCTAAATTTCCCTCTTCTCTCAGATAACTTGCCTCTTTTCGCACGTGCGTTCGCCGGTTACGGAGTCTGACTGGCTCCTTGCGTGCCGCTCGTTTACGGCTCGTTTAGGGGAAATGGCTCGTGATGGAGAACTGAGAGTTACTGGCTCGCTCTCTTACAGATATGGACTCTCTGGCTCTGTGTTACTACCGTGCTCTCTGACTGGAATCTGGTTTTTGCCTCCTGCTTACAGGCGATCAGGCCAGGAACTTCTTCCTGCAGTCCGGTTTGCCCCCTCCCATCCTGGCACAGATATGGTAAGTGGTGGCTATACCACGATGGTGAAAATGGCTCTGACCACCCATGGGAGCCAGGGCCAGGAGTAAGGGCTAAATCATGAACAGAGACTTTAGCCATGCTACGTAAGTGAACTTGCTTGTTTGGATCCGAGGTTGTTCAGCAGCCAGAACGCCAAGGGTTTTAGATGGGCATTTAGTATATCCAGCCAGGTGAGTAATTGGATGATTGTAAGCCTCTAAGGAATTGGACTGGAAGGAGATGCAGAGTTAACTGTGTCAGGCTCCTATGACCTGCTCTCACTGGCTTACTGTTGGCAATGTCGATAGCCCCCCCCCCCCCCTTTCAGTGAGAAATATTCTCGCAGTGGTGGTTTGGCCCCTCCCCTCCCCCATATGATACTGTGGTCATGTCCTTAGCTGTTGAATGAAAAAAGTGTTTTTCATGAGATATTTGGTCAAATTAAATTGTAAGCTGGAAGAAATTATGGATAAGTATGCCCCAGACCCAATGTGTACAGGGTATCTACGGGCCTAGTCCCTGTGCTACAGTCTGTCAATGGCTAGGCTGTTTCCTGCCTCTTGGCAACGTCTACTGTGTGTATGTCTGCCGATCCGATCAGATCCTTGGACTTATCCCTGGCATCTCACAGTATCCACCCGGTAACCAACACGGGTCATGACTGTCTGCTAAAAGCGTGCAGTCAGCCTGTACCGGCCTTTTATGGACTCCCTTCTACTACTCCTCCTCCTCTGTGTTTCCCTTCTTCTCATTTTCATATTCTTTCCTCGTGTTTCCAATCCCTTCACTGTTTGTTTTCATAACCCCCCACCCCCGGTTCCCACACTCCTTTTTGCACTTCCCCTCTGTCTACTGTTCTCACTCCACTCCGCTGTCTCCCTGCTCCAGGGCCCTGGCCGACATGAACAATGATGGAAAGATGGACATCCACGAGTTCTCCATCGCCATGAAGCTGATCAAACTGAAGCTGCAGGGCCACCCTCTGCCACCGACGCTGCCCCCGGCCATGAAGCAGCCGCCCCTCCCGATGGCCCAAGCCCCGCCCTTTGGTAAAGAGCAGAGAGGAGGGGTTGACAGAGTGCTGCGTCTGAGTGTTCCTCTTCGCCTGGTGTCTGGACTGATTAGGATATCAGGGTTAATCACTTCTCATAAGCAGAGTGATAACGAGTAGAACTCGTGACATGCTCTTTGGTGTCCTGAGGAGAGGCAGCTGAGCAGGGTTTTTGTTTGAGCTTTGCACAGATTCTAGGGCTGCTCTGATTGGCTGTTGGTTGGGAGCCGCTGTTCCAGGTGATTTCAGAGGGAGCGGTGGGTGAGTGATGTTAAGGTCCGTGTTCTGGTCCCCACTTCTCCACAGGCATGCCGCCGATGGCCGGGATGCCTGGTCTCCCTGGAGTGCCCCCAGGGCCTCTGCCCCCTCTGCCAGGACTGGGCATGTCTCCCCCTCTCGTGTCCTCAGTGCCCCCGCCTGTGCCCCCCATGTCCAATGGAACGGCCGCCATGATCCAGCCCCTGCCCAGCTTCACACACCCAGGTACACATGCTGTTACTGTGATGACACTACCAAACCATCCCTCCTCCCAGGGTAGAGTCATCTTTACCCTGATAGGACTATCGCACTCCCCCTCTTAACAAGCCCTTCCACTCAATGCCACCCGCCCCCTGCCCAAGCACAGGGATCCCCCTCCCAGCCACCAGGTGCATTAAGGATCATGACCTGTGAAGTTTCTCAGTCTCAATTAATTTCATTGAGAATGATAAGCGGTAGCATTCTTTTGATTGTGCAGTGTCGTGGGTAGGGGCAAAGATTTTGAAGGTTTTGTTTATTCTTTAATAAAAGATTAACAAATTTATAACATTGAAAGAGTCCTAATGCCTGTTTTTTCCATTTTTCGTGGTTGAAAGTGTAGCAATTAATGTCTACTTTTGTTTCTACTTGGCAGCTGCGCTCAACAAAAGCTCTTCGTTCAACCGTTCCAGTGCCAAGCTGCAGAAAGGCCAGTCCTTTGAAACGCCAATGTGAGTCCTGTTCCGTTTTCTCTGTCCTCAACTGGCTGCTGTCCACTCTGGATTTGCAACACCTCCGTTTGTGAGAGAGAGTCGGTTCTTGGTTCCCGGCCCTACTCTTGCGACCCCACGTGACCTTAGAACGTTGCTTACTCGACTTATTTCCTCAGTGGGCAATCCTGGCCTCAGACAGTTTTTGCTGACAGGAAGTTACACGACCCTGGTTACCGTAACAACTCTTGCTTAGGGGAAAAAATACTGCTTCCTCCAGGCGCAGTAACACTCCACCTCCTTTAGTGATAAAAATTATTTGGGAGTCTTAACTGTCACAGTGGCGACATGGACGACATTGTATGGAGACATGCTCTACAATTCCCTCCGTAAGTTTGTTAATTTTGTGTGTTATGCTGTTTTTTTACATGATGAAGTAGTCGATGACTGGATACTCCAGTTTGCTGAATGTAATTTTTATGCTGCATTAATGTTGGATTCGATTTAGCAATCTTTCTGCTTTTTGGCAATTGGGGAAATGAATCACAACTTACAATAGAAGTGAAACTGTTTCTCGCACAAGTTCCAGCCTGACTGTTCCAGCAGTCTTCAGTGTCAGCTAACAAACCAACCCCTGAAAAGCTTGATAAATATGTGTGATTCTGTAGTACCATGCTCTACAAACAAATGAACACAAGGCTCTTTGCTGCTAGGGTTTCTCAACAGATTGGCACTAGTGAATTTGTGTTTGCCTAGCTGCTAATACCTCCTGTCTGAGAGACAAATGAAGCAAAATTTCTCCCCCGTGTGTCTTCCTTTTTGGCTTGTATTTATTTAGTTGCTTAGCAGGATTTTTTATTTTTTTTTCCTTTTGCCAATATAAACCACCCAAGTATTTTTCTGAAGCAATTCAGGTTAAGTATTACGCAAGGGTGCATCAGCAGTGTAGAGATTTGAAGCCGGGAATTTTTTTGGTTGCTAGTCCGACAAGGCAACCACTACACTACGGTGCACTGATTACCGTCTCTGCTCTCCCCACCATCAAGCGCCCCAACAGCGCCCCCTACGGACTGGGCCGTCCCGCAGTCCTCGCGGCTGAAGTACCGGCAGCTCTTCAACAGCCACGACAAGATGATGAGCGGCCACCTCACCGGTACAGCCGTGCCCTCTTCCTCATCATCATCATCCTATGTCGGTTTTAAGTCCCGGCTTCACTGTGTTCCTGATTGGGATTCTGAAGGGGTATTAGCCACACATGCCCGTTTGGCGGAAGTGGGTTGCTATAGCTACCACATCAAAGGCTAGAGCAGGCGTGGAGGCCAGAGCTCATTTCCGGCTGTATCGTAATTTTATCATTTCGATGATTATGTTAATTACTCAATTTAAAAATAAAAAAAAAGAGAGAGCAGTAAAACAAACTGCCCAAGAACTGATGGGACTCCGAGGTTGGCAATTATGATTCCCTATGATCTTTCTTTTTAGGACCACAAGCGAGAACCATCCTGATGCAAAGTAGTTTACCCCAAGCTCAGCTGGCATCGATATGGTGAGAAGTTTATTTTTTGGAAGAGCAGCAAAGGCCTACATTGCCTGTTTACTGTATACTGTTGTATTTTCACGTTGGGACTGGCAAACCGAACCCTATGATTGAACAAACAAAGCCTCAGATCACAAGTGCAGTGTTCTGCCCACTGCTACTCGCTGACAGTTGTTCCTCACTGACCACAGATCCCCAATACTCCACACAGCTCTGCACGGACCACTTCTCCACACTGGTGCCCTGATCGCTGCTTTCCGGTACATTCCTAAAGCTGAGGTAGTGATGTTCTTTCCATTCCCACAGGAACCTGTCAGATATAGACCAGGATGGGAAGTTGACTGCAGAGGAGTTCATACTGGCCATGCATCTGATCGACATGGCCATGTCCGGCCTCGCACTGCCCCCCATCCTGCCCCCCGACTTCATCCCTCCCAATTTCAGGTGCGTCAGTCGAAATGTGAAGACGTCCAGTTGTCGGTCGATGTGTGCCTGAACATGCTGTCACCTGCCTGTCAGTGTGTGTAACGGCGGTGTGGATCTTCCTCCAGGAGGGTCCGATCGGGCAGTGGGATCTCGCTGACCAGCCTGCATGCGGCGGACCAGAGAGTGCCCGAGGAACAGGAAGAGGAGGAGCAGCCGGGTGCTGACAAGAAGCTTCCAGGTCAGAGGGTCGCAGAGCTGACTGTTTCCTGCAGTTCTGTAGCATTTTTCTTTATCTGCATGCATCTAGTTCCCTCCAGCTGTTGGTTGCTGCGGTTGTGTCTGGATCTGCGGGCCCACTGTTTCATCCCTCCTTCTGCCTTTGTCCCTGTCATGGAGTCCCCAGTTTTGCTTGCTGTGGTCTCAACGGTTACTCAGCAGCTTTACAAAGCACTGTTTCATCCCTCCTTCTGCCTTTGTCCCTGTCACGGAGTCCCCAGTTTCGCTCACTGTGGTCTCAACGGTTACTCAGCCGTTGTTTTTTTACAAAGAACAAGCTGATCAGGTTTTAGCACGGATCAAGAATGAAAGTATAAAGGAGCACACCCCCCTGACAAGTCACTGTCCCTTCAGTGACCTTTGAGGACAAGAAGCGGGAGAACTTTGAGCGCGGTAATCTGGAGCTGGAGAAGCGGAGACAGGCCCTGCTGGAGCAGCAGCGCCAGGAGCGGGAGCGGCTGGCGGCCCTGGAGCGTCAGGAGCAGGAGCGCAGGGAGCGGGAGCGCATGGAGCAGGAGCGCCGCCGCCAGCAGGAGCTGGAGAAACAGCTGGAGAGGCAGAGGGAACTGGAGAGGCAGAGGGAGGAGGAGAGACGAAAGGAGATCGAGAGGAGGGAGGTGAGGGCCCGGAGAAGTCGGCAGGAGACTGGGAATGGGAGAACCGCAGAAGGGAGGAGGGCGAGAGCAGGAGAGGCAAAGGGAGGAAGAGATGTTGTGAGGAGAGAGACAAGGCTGGTGTGGGAGGGGAGGTCAGGAGCAGGAAAGTAGAGGGTGTGAGTGTGAGTGCAGGCGTGTAAGAGGGAGCTGTGTATTTTACATGACATTTCTGTGCGCGTTTTCGTTTCTCTGTATGTGTGAGCAAGCGCCCACGTTTGTGCTCCTCCACCTTCCTCGTGGTGGTGGTGGTGGTGGTGATGGTGATGGTGATGATGATGATGATGACGACGACTCCTGTTTATACTCGCACACCGAACTCAGTCCCAACCGTCTGTCCCAGGCGGCGAAGCGCGAGCTGGAGCGCCAACGACAGCAGGAGTGGGAGAGGAGCCGCAGACAGGAGCTGCTCACCCAGAGGAACCGTGAGCAGGAGAGCATGGTGCTCCTCAAGGCCAGGAAGAAGACCCTGGAGTTTGAGCTGGAGGCCCTGGTAATGGACACCCAGAAAAACCTTATTATCCATCACTAAGATCCCAGAGTTTGGTCTTTAGGCTCTGGTGAGGGACTCTTGACTATTAACTCATTAAACCTGAAATGTTTAAGCCTGCCAATCACCTTGATTATGGTGATTGTAGTTACTGTTTGCAGTAGTTCTAAAATGCTTTGAAACTAAAGAAATAAATGGCCATTTAAAAGCTGTTATTCCATAGTGGTGTGAAGAAGAGGTGGTGGGGGTTTTTGAGTATTTTTTCTCTCCTCTCCAGAATGACAAGAAGCACCAGCTGGAGGGGAAACTCCAGGACATTCGGTTCCGCCTGTCCGCCCAACGGCACGAGATTGAGAGCACCAACAAGACTCGTGAGCTGCGCATTGCAGAGATCACCCACCTCCAACAGCAGCTGCAGGTACCTCCAGGGCACCAGCATTGCTCACCAGTGTTGTGTCAATGTCCAGAATCTCACTGTCCATCACTGGGTGCCAGTCCAGAATCCTGCTGTCCTTCACTGTGTCGCTTTTCAGAATCCGTCAATCCTTCACTGCTATATCATCAGTAATCTCGTTGTCCTTTACTGCAGCGTCATCAGTAATCTCACTGTCCTTCACTGCCATGTCATCAGTAATCCCGTTGTCCTTTACTGCAGCGTTATCAGTAATCTCACTGTCCTTCACTGCCATGTCATCAGTAATCCCATTGTCCTTTACTGCAGCGTTATCAGTAATCTCACTGTCCTTCACTGCCATGTCATCAGTAATCCCATTGTCCTTTACTGCAGCGTTATCAGTAATCTCACTGTCCTTCACTGCATCTTTATCAGTTAGGGCTGGACGATAAAACGATAACGACAATTATCGCAATATTATTTTCCTCGATATAAATATAACAAATGTTCGATAAATGTTGAATAAAATAAATTTGAATCTCAAACGAATCATGCCAAATGCGAATCATGTCGCAGGAATAGAGGTATGCGTTGCACGGTGAGAGGCCAGCACGTCGTATTGTTTACAGACACAGTGGCTGGCAGGCTTGTAGTTGGAGCGGAATATGCAAAATAAGCGAAATGAGCGACACTGAAGAAAGTGCAGTGCCCATGACCGGCTCGAAGGACGAGGACATTGTCGACAAAAACTAAAGAAAGGTCACTCACTTTATTCAGTCATTACACAACAAGACTCGCTTTACTTTTAATTCAAATTAAAGCTATTGAGTGATACTTTGTTGACTAAAATTTTACTGCCAAGTCAGACATTAGAAAAATTAGCATTTAAGCTATTCAATGTATTTATTTCCCTTCCCTTGGCAACGTCAATTATTTTAATCTAATTAAAAGGCATACTTTTGATGTAGAGCTCACTAATAACAAATTAATATTCCCAGTTCAATGGCAAATCATAAATACATTCATGTTTTGAAATTTACGATATCTTACTGAGCATTCAATGTCGCTGGTACGCTGGATCCTTTAGCTGGTATCAGTCTTAGTGTCAATGCCCTTCCATCGTGACAAATAATAGGTGACTGTATTAAACCAGGTTTGTTTAATTAAACTCTTTAAAAAAGAGTTTAATTAAATGTGGTTTTGTTAAGCAAAATCTAAGAGCAGTGAAAGTACACAGAAGCGCAAAGCACCGAGGTGAATGGAGACCTCAAACAGCAAGAAGCGGAAACAGCGGCTAAATCTATTAAAATATTTATTTTGTTGAGGAAAAAGGACTGAAAAAGGATTTTACTTACTTTTACTCCTGAATATATTTGTTGAAAAAAGATTTTATCTTTATCTAATTGTTTTGAAAGTTTTACCTCAGATTTGTGAAATGAACCACTGTTTGGCATGTGTTTGTCATGTTCTGACTATAAAGAATAGTTTAAAACCACAATTAACCGTCTGGTTAAAACTTAAACTTGAAAGAAATAATCGAAGAATGATTTATCGTGATAATTATCGATATCGACTGATATGACATTTTTTATCGTGATAACATTTTTGGCCATATCGCCCAGCCCTGTTATCAGTAATCTCACTGTCTTTCACTGCATTGTTATCCGCCACCCCGCTGCCCTTCACTGCAACATTATCAGTAATCCCACTGTCTTTCACTATAAGAATCTTTCCCACAGCCTGCAGTTTGTCTGCATCCTTCTCTTTTATTGGCTGTCTGTAACCAATGTGTTAATGATCACTAGTGGCGGTGAATGTAATGCCTTAGCCGCTGTCTTATGGGTGACTGTGATTGTGATGCTTGTGGGCGTCGCTGTTAATAATGATTGCTGGGGTTGTGTGTTAATGATAGCTGTGGTTTGTGGCCACTGTTTCAGTACTGGCGCTGGTTGTTACTATGGTTCGTGCCTCTACTCATGTTGCCTCGATATCTGCTTGTGCTCTGTCCGGGCTCTTGTCTTCAGAGCAGCCCCCCCGTGTGAACATCACTGATTTACCAATTGTCCTTCGGCCCACAGGAGTCCCAGCAGTGGCTCGGCCGTCTGATCCCGGAGAAACAGTGTCTCAACGACCAGCTGAAGCAGGTCCAGCAGAACAGCCTGCACAGTGAGTGACTCTCCAGTAACCTTCTGCAAACTGCAGTCTAATGGAGACTGAAGGGGTGAATGACCAGATATTGACCTCAGCCCCACAGTGGAGATATGTGGTGAATAACCAGCCATATACCTTTTTTATTTGCAGTTAATTTGTTTATACCATGTTTTATAATCTAGAAGATCCCTGATATGATTATTCCCTGTTTCTCAGGCTAAGGTAAAGAGAGTAGGCATTAACCACCTCTGTTTCGGTGCTTAGTCTGCTTTGAGTCATTGATGAAGCTACCATTCCACTCAGGAGACTCCCTGATGACCCTGCGGAAAGCCCTGGACATGAAGGAGTCGACGCGACAACAGCTCCGAGACCAGCTGGACATGGTGGAGAAGGAGACCCGGTCCAAACTGCTGGAGATCGACACCTTTAACAACCAGCTCAAGGTGAGCGTCCCAGACTGGCTACCGGACACGGGTAGACATAAAGACCGACGCACGCACAGATATATGCAGACACATACGGTCTCTCATACAAGCGCCCCCTGCTGGAGAATAGGTGCGTGATGCACTTCAGTTCTAGTCTCTAAAGGAGTCACACTAACCTGCGTCTGGGTCTTAGTGCACATCTCTGAGGCCGTTGCTAACACGCATGTGGGAACAGACGGGGAACAGTTCAGCAGGGTCTCCACAGCTCTCCATGCACTGAATTTCCACCCAGTGTGTCGTTCCGTCACATCAAAGCACTCTTTTTTCTTAGCTTTTGACTGGAGGCAACAGGAAACCTTTGCCAAGCCAAGTACATTCAGCAGTAAACCTTGAGAGAGTCATATGGGCATTTACTTGACACTTGGCCGGGGAACATTCGGCCTATGTCCATCACTGTGCTACATGTATCTCGAGGAGTGAAAGGTGGTGGTTACGGAAGTGTGACCCAGAAGTGGCTCACTCCCACATGTCCATGTATTCTACTCTCACCTGTGTTTCTGTCGCCTGCCTCCACCCCCCACCCCCCTCCGTGTGCGGCCCCGCCCCGTCCCGTCCCGTCCCGTCTACTCCTGCCGTGCCCCCCTCCTCAGGCCCTGGGGCAGTTCTATCAGGTTCACACTGCCCACATTGAGGGCCTGCATCTGGAGATGGTGCTGGAGGAGCACAGGGGGCGACAGGTAGTCACCGCCAGCCCACCCGTGCCACCAGCTCTGCACTGCTCTCTGCCTCCCCGCCCCCTGCTGGACACAGTAAATTAGTGCATCCTTGTCAGAAACTATTTCTTTTTTTCTGCTAAGCTAATCAAAGCCAAACCAAATGACTGTGGGGGGGAAAAACATGTCGTACTCATAGAAAACTGCAAGTGTAATGTTAAAGTATCCCAGCTATATGCCATTTCGAATTAACTTGAACTGAAGGAGTGATTGAGACCGCAGAAGGTGAGACAAGCCCTGTGGAATCTAGGGCAAGGTGTCCTTCATGCTTGGTGCTTGTATCAAACCTGACACTTATTCCGCTTATTACCATGTTGGCCTGCTGTAAAGAGAGCGCAGAGCCCTGGTTTGTGGCTCCGTCAACAGGCAAATTAGTGGAACGATTTACAGTGGTAATAGCAGCTGCTAACGCTGACCTTATTACCAGACCCATGTGGTCACACATGAACCAAGTAACCATCGAAAGCCATCTCGGCCCTCAAAAAATTCTGGAGGATTCCGATGTAGAAAAGTTTGATAACTTGGTGTAGCGGTTACGATGACAGGCTTGTGACTGAAAGGTTGCTGGTATAAGTCCCACCCCAGCTGTTGAACCCCTGAGCAAGGTACTTGAATTGCTTCAGTAAATATCCAGCTGTACAAATGGATGAATGTAGAAATTGTAAGCTGTTTAAGTCGCTTGGGACAAACGCGCCTGCTAAGCAGCTAACATTGTACCCTAATGTTGTAATACAGGCCGTTGTTTTGAATAGGTTTCGTTGAGGTGTACTGTTTTCTGCCGAGCACCTCCTTCCTCGAGGTGGTGGTGGTGGTGATGATGATGATGATGATGATGATGACATGCCGTTGTCTCACACATGTGTGTCTCTCACAGTGTGCAGGGTCAGTGGACCACGCCCTGCTGGACTGCCTGTCGTCCCTCCTGGGCTGTTTGCAGCACTTAGACTCCTGCCTGCAGGTCTCCCCTTACTGTCGCCGTCCCCCCGTCCCCCAACCCACATGGCTCTCTTTGAAGGCTCCCTTTCAAAGCAAACGGCTGCTTCGGCTGCAGTAGGCACCCTGGCCTCTCCTGAACCGACGGCGCAGTGACTTAGGCCTGTTGACACCGTGTTACCCTCCAACATGGAGATCTACCGAGCTGCTTTATATTTTTCCAGAGTGCATTTGGTATTGCTGCCGTTGCAGGGGCCCTCGGAATAGGATGAATGGGAAGGAAACTAACGTTTCAGTAGTAATTGGCAGGGTCTCCCACCTGTTATTACTAGTCTGTTGATGGTCTCTGGCTTTTGCTGTAAATAGTAACGAATTTTAGCATGGTGGTGAATGGTTTATGTTAACAGAAAACTTATGGCCTCGTCTTCAAAGCATTTTTACGTGGCTGTAGTGTGTTTTGGTGTTTTATTTTGTGCACTAATGCTGACGGACGGTGAATGCTTGCGATTAATCAATTGAGCATTTTTTGACTTTGGAGGATTCCGTGAAGTTTCAAAACAATATTTGCGTTCACTTTGCAGTGAGAGACCCTAATTCTGCATGCATTTGCAAGCAAACCGGGCCTACGTAAACATTTGTTTTTCACACAGTAATGAATGTAAACTGGGGCTTGTCTTGGTAACATCTGCAGTGTTACAAGACATGAACTATTAATAGTCATTACTGTCGCAAAGTCTCAAGAACGAGCCAGCCTCATGCTCTGTTGTCCCCCTTATGCTGTTGCCATGTGAACAGGTTTTATTTTGAACGTGGGGCTAAAAATCTCTTGCAGTCAAAATTCTGTTACAAAGTTCCAAAGTAGATTCTTTCCTGGCTCTTGAGGTACCTATGACCAAAGAACTGCTTCTCCCCAGCACGGGCTAATGAGAAGTTTTAGTTTTAGAGCATGTGTTGGATCTCTTGGAGCTCCAGGACTGCTGGCTGGTTAGAGACAGTGAAATAGATATGCTCCAGAGCCACTGATCCCCACTGAAACACTGCAGACCTACAGACCAAGGCCTCTGTATTACTGTTTTGTGAGGTTCACTGGCAGTAAGTCACAGAGGCCCCAGTCACCTGCTGTTTCCTCCTGCTATGGCACTGAATGTTTATGCCTTGTTCCATGCAAGTGTGACCAGAAAACAACACAAATTCCCCACCACTGTCAGTCGATAAATGGAAATAATTCATTGAAGACAGTGACCGCAGAGATAAACACATTTCCTATTAGTTAGAGACAGAATTGAAGTAAGGCTTCTCCCTTGTTCATTCTCGGGTGTTACCAAACACTAATGATATCTGAGGGACGTAAAGGGGGGAGAAGGTGTTTCTCCTCTCCAAATCATTTTCCCCAGTGAATGAAGGTTGTTTCCAGGGTTTTTTATTTATTTTTAGGGCCAGCACTTGCAGGGGGCAATGACAGATGTTGCAGAATGGTATCCCAGGTATCCCCCCCATCACCCTTGTGTCCCACTCTGCCCTGCAGGAGTTAAGGGAGACCCACAGCAAGCAGCAGAGACAGAGACAAAAAGAGCTGGAGATGGAGATGGAGAGGCAGAAGGAGCAGGAGAGGAAGCCTGCCGACCTGGGGGGCAGGTCAGTTGTTTACCGGGGGGGGGTTCACCATCCGACTGGTCGGTTTTAACAATGTGGTTGCTGGACGGTCAGGCTGCCCGGCATCGGCCCGCGTGACGGCGTGATGCGCAACTCTCTCTTCTCCAGGTTGGAGGCGTCAGAGGACGAGACGCCGGGCTCGTGGCCAGACGAGGGTAAGGAGGAGCCCTCCGGCCCACCTCCGCAGCTCTGGATGAAGCGCGTGACTGAGGATGAGGGGCGGAGCAAGAAGGAAATGCAAGACAAACTCAACCAGCTCTTCATGCAGCAGCCTCAAGCGGGGAAGCCACCAGCTCAGTCGCCATGGCCTACAGGAGGTGGGTGTGCGTGCGCGTGTGCGTGCGCGTGAGTGTGCGCGTGCGTGTGCATATGTATGTGTGTATGTGTATATAGGCTGTGGTCACTCTAATATTTCTGTAGAACTCTACATGCAAGGTTTCTGTGGTCTGTTTGCCCCATTTTGTGTAGTCCTGATTTGTAATTGGTCCCCATCTTCTTGGTGTAATTGAGCCTTACGGATTCCTGCCCCTCCAGTTTTTGTGTCAACAATGAAGAAGAATTGCATGGCTAATGTTCTCCTCTTTGTGGCATAAAAAGCCCTGTGTGCATTTTCCTTTAAAGCATTCACTGCCAGGTTAAAGCTCCCTGAGGCTCTGATGGTCAGACCCGGGTATGTGTAGTTGGTGGTGTTGCCAAGCGTGAAGTGGTACTGGTTTCCTTGAGATCTGCCAGGGCTCAGGTCTGACAGTACTGCTGAAGTAGTGACCGGCTCTGCTCCAAGCCCTGATCGGTGGGTGACAACAGGACCAGGTCATCTGCGTAAAGTAGGAATTTAACTTTGGTGTGATGTAGATTGAGGCCAGGAGTTGCAGGCTGCTCCAACACTGTAGCCTACTCGTCGATGTAGATGTTGAACAGCCCTGTCCCACCTCACGCCCCTGAGTGAAGAATTTTTTTTGTTGCCGATTTTCACTCTGTGTGTGTGTGTGTGTATGAATCTAAGAGTAACCACTCCAAGTGACATGTGAATGTGACTCTCTCCCTGTCTCTTTCCCACAGAGAAGATCCCTGTGGCAGGCTTTAACCAGGACAAGGTGAAGGTGGTCTTCTACAGAGCACTGTATCCATTTGAGGCCCGTAGCCACGATGAGATCACCATCCAACCCGGTGACATTGTCATGGTGAGAGGAGTGTTCGATCAGGAGCGTCTGGCTTGTGTGTTTCCCAGAAATGGGTGCATTGAATGGGGCCACGGTCGAATTATCTAACCAGCTGAGGAAACTGGATGCGACATTAGGAATTAACTGGAGACGAGGCGTGAACAACAGCTGTTACATGCCTTAGTTATCAAGACAAATTGCTTTGACGGCTGGACTGCAGTCCTTGCCCCCGAGTGCAATGAAATGCAGAAAGCCCTCCGACACAGGGAAAAGCCAGAAATGCACTGTGGCCCTGATGTACCCCCAAATAGGGAGGCGTCAGAAATGCGCTGTGGCCCTAATACATCCCCACAAACAGGGAGGCGTCAGAAACACGCTGTGGCCCTAATACATCCCCACAAACAGGGAGGCGTCAGAAACACGCTGCGGCCCTAATACATCCCCACAAACAGGGAGGCGTCAGAAACACGCTGCGGCCCTGATACGTCCCCACAAACAGGGAGGCGTCAGAAACACGCTGCGGCCCTGATACGTCCCCACAAACAGGGAGGCGTCAGAAACACGCTG
>JAOYSI010008686.1:0-11374 GCA_025775065.1 Hiodon alosoides | reverse complement strand
ACACACACACACACACACACACACACACACACACACACACACACACACACACACACACACACACACACACACAGACGTGGCCAAGTTTGTTTGTACACTTACAGCAAATAACGCTTCATTCCTCCTGAAAAGTGATGCAATTAAAAGCTATTGCATCATGTATACTTGCATGCCTTTGGTATGTCATAGAAAAAAGCAAAGAAGCTGAGAGAAGAGATGAATAATTGCTCATTCTACAAAGATATTCTAAAATGGCCTGGACACATTTGTTGGTACCCCTTAGAAAAGATCATAAATAATTGGATTACATTGATAATTCAAACTAATTAGTTTCTTTATTTAGTATCACACATTAGTGTCTCCAATCTTGTAATCAGTCATTCAGCATATTTAAATGGAGGAAAATTGACCCCAGATGGAACAGAAGGATGGAAAAAAGAACCATGGATAACTTACAAAGAGATACAAGCTGAAATCCAAGGTGAAGGTATATCAGTTTCTGATTGCACCATCTGTTGCTTTTTGAACTAAGGTGTCCTCCATGGAAGAAGACCCAGGAGGAGTCTGCTTTTGAAGGAAAAACATAAAAGCCAGACTGGAATTTGCTAAAATGCATATTGACAGGCCACAATCCTTCTGGGAGAACGTCCTTTGGACAGATGAGTTAAAACTGGAGCATTTAGGCTATGTTCGCTGACAAAAAAAATAAAGCTTTCAAAGAAAAGAACACCATACCTACAGTGAAACATGGAGGAGCCTCGGCAATGTTTTGGGGCTGCTTTGCTGTACCTGTGTACAGGGTGCCTTGAATCTGTGCAGGGCACAATGAAATCTCAAGCCTATCAAGGCATTCCGGAGCAAAACGTGAAGTACCAACAAATGTGGCCACATCTGTGTATATATCTATACATCTTGTGAAGTGTTCTTATGTAAGAAAAATACTGTAATTAAATAAACTTGCAAGTGTTTTTTTTTTCTTTCTTACTAAATACTTTCAATTAGGATACTTTCCGTGTCCTACTTTTAAATTAGGTGTAACTGGAGACTTTTGTAATGATATTGTTTGAACGATGTCTGCAACGAGTCATTTGTGGAAAAATAGGTGTTGGGTGTGTTTAAAATGGATAATAGCATGTACATTCTTAAAACTGCAAATGCTTATCTTTGGTAAATCGGTATGCTGACTGAGTGACTAACTGGAGTATTATTCTCAAGATGTTGAACCAAATACCAGAAACTGAAGATGTGTTCCAAATTGTTTAAAAACGCCTGGATTCTATAATTGGTGTAATAATATGGGTCTTTGTTTTTGTTCTATATTGTTTAAACAAAGCATGAACAGAAACCACAAGGTGGCAGTATAATACAGGTGCAGGTCATATGTCAATATGACTGTTATTCATTGGTATTCCCATTCATGTGTCTTATTATGGAGTCATCGATACTGAAAATAGTGCCCTATTTTAACATAGTTCAAGGTAGAGTTATCTGTTGAAATGGTTTTTCTGTAATCGGTGATCCTTATCAAAAGTGAAGGCAAAAGAGAAGCGCTTTGTAGCTGAATTAATTTGACCTTAATCAAATTAAGAGCCAAAAAGGTTTTCAGTGTAAAGACATATTTCTTTCAAAAATGATTTCCTACAACACATACAAGATGATTTCCACAGCCTCAGAGGTGGTGGGTTTAGGATGTGAGGTGGTGTTACATGCCACTGTCTTCTACAGTATACCGGCTTACCCATGAGCTGACCTTCCCTGAGATGAAGCAGGGCTCCCAAGAGTGGAAGACTGTGCTGGGTGGACTCTTCTTCTTCCTGGGCTTCACCGGACTGGTGGTTTGGTGGCAGCGCATCTATGGTGAGTGCCTGACCATCCAACTGCACCCTTGCCAACCCTCTGACTGTGATCTGTGTCATCCGCAAAGATTTAGGCAAGATTTTGCTTTGCTGCAGCTCCACCCGACTCCGGCTTCTCTTCTGATGCAGTGTTCTTTTTCTTTTTCTCCCCGTTCTACTTTTTATGTGCACGTTTACCTTGCCGCACCAAAACATTAGGACGGCGTATGCAAAGCTCAGAGAGGGGGCTTCAGAAAAACTAAATTAATTGGGTTTAATTTTTTCAGACAGGAGTGCAAGACTGAGAGGCTAAAGCCTCACCTTTCAATCAGCGGGTCCCTTGATAACCACCCCCCTCCTCCCGTGCCAGAGTATCTTTTTTGGTGTGCTGCAGTCAGACCCTGCTGTGTTGGAAAGAGGAAGGGGAGGTAGGGAGGAGAGAGCATAAGGGAGGATCAAGGTATCTGCAGAGTCATCCGGGCCTGTCGCCATGGGGTCACACCGCTCTGCACCTGCGTGCCATCCCAGGGCCCAAGCTGACAAGGCGGAGGGGCAGGGGGTGAGGAACCAGTCTCAGCGCACAAGAGCCAGAGTGTGAAAATCCCTGCAATGCGTAGTCAGATGCAGGGAATTTCCGACACAGCCGGATCATGCCTGGACTGGAAAAGAGGCAGTACTCCTACAGGGGCTGCTCCAGCTCTGAGTCTGTCTTCTCAGGGCCAGGGGGAATATGCTCGCTTGATTAGAACTGAACTCAAGCTGGGCTTCAATGGGAGCTTAAGGTGTGACTTTATAACCCATTCCTGCCTTCTGATGCTGTCATCCAGCTCAGAATTTTTGAGTACCATCACAGTAAGTCAGCTTTCTGACATTTTATAGTGACATTTATCATCTTATTTCACAGAATGGAATATCTGGTATTTCTTTATTTCTTGCTCAGAAAGGTTTGTCAACAGGTTTGATTTTTTTAGCTTCCTTGATGAGTGTTAAGTGGATCTGGTGAAACAACGCTTGCATTGCACTCTATTGACAGGTACAGTCAGAATGACTGGGGACTTGTGGCGCCCCTCTGCTCGGCCCTCTCCCTTCACCATACAGGACATGGCTCGTTAGCCTCTCTTTCCGCTGCCAGGCTGCTCAGATAATTAGTGGTTCCTTTTCCTTTTGTCTGCCAGTTATGATAACAGAAGTTGGTTTGGAGGGAAGAGTTTTACAATTAACTGTCTATGGAGGAGGACACTGTGCTTGCTGTTAACGCTCTCACATCAAAGATCGACCTGTGTTGAGTCACCCCTCAGGAATCATGAAAGAAAAAAAAGCAATGAAAGAAATCCACTTTTGTGTTACACTTCAGCCTCAACAAAAGTTAAATTTGAGTTTAATTGAACTATTTTGGTGGCATCATAACTGACCTCATTGGGCTTTTTTGTTGTTGTTGTTGCTGACTCAGCAACACAAAACCCAACCAATATTTAATTTGTGTCATTGTAATTCTCCCTGTCATTGCATATTATCTTCCAGTGTATGGAGATGTGCCTCGCACCTTGTCCAAGGAGTGGGTGGAGAAGCAGACAAAGCGAATGATTGACATGAGGGTCAACCCCGTCCATGGCTTTGCCACACATTGGGACTACGACAAGAAGCAGTGGAAATAGGAGTGTGACGGTAAAGGTGTTGATAATGGGGAAGGGGTAGGTTAATTTAAAAAAATTTAAAAACCTGCTCAGATTGCTTCCCTGCTGAGAGAGAGAAGCTTTGTGGAACACATGGTGAATATACTCAGCCTTAGTACAAACCTGTACTGTAATAAAGAAAGAATTGAAAAAGGAGTGCCTTATGTCTGCTGGACTCAACGCTGATCAAAAGCCCAACCATATTGTCAATCGGTAAGGTTCCAATTATAGAACTTGGAGGTGTGCAAAAAACATCCACACATCGTTTGCACCGAAATGCAGGTTAAGGTAGCACCGGTTGTTATTCACAAGCATCCATAAGCAAAACAAATGCAAACACATGGAGCCATTTGCAGGCTGCAGAGTGGTGTGTGAGTGTTCAGGTGTGGTGATGTCATCTGTGTGCTCTCAGAGCCCATTAACAAAGTTTATCTATGGGAAGTTGTGTTTAGTGCACCCTATAACCAGTTGAATAAAACTTTGAAATTAAGGACCCCTAATCTGAGCTTTGAAAAATCACTTAACAGAACTTTTAGCAGCTTCAATACCTTACAGGTGCATCTCAATAGAATATTGTGGAAAAGTTCATTTTTTCTTCTGTGATTTAATTCAAAAAGTGAAACTTTCATATCTTCTAGATACATTACACATAAAGTGAAATGTTTCTTGATTACGGCTTACAGCTCATGGAAATCAAATATCCAGTATCTCAAAATATTAGTATAAAGAATTTTTAATACAGAAATGTTGACCTTCTGAAAATTATGTTAATTTATGCACTCAATACTTGGTTGGGGCTCCTTTTGTAAAAATGACTGCATCAATGCAGCGTGGCATGGAGGCAATCAGCCTGTGGCACTGCTGAGGTGTAATGGAAGCCCAGGTTGCTTTGATAGCGGCCATCAGCTCATCTGTATGGTTGGGTCTCATTTTCCTCTTGACAAATACAAGCTTTATGGAGTTGCTGATTTCCTTTTCCAGCAGGACTTGGCACCTGCCCACAGTGCCAAAACTACTAGTAACTGGTTTGCTGACCATGGTATTACTGTGCTTGATTGGCCAGCCAACATGCCTGACCTGAACTTGATTAGCCAGCCAACTCGCCTGACCTGAACCTGACCAGCCAACTCGCGTTCAGGTCAGGCGAGTTGGCTGACCAATGAGGGTGTCAATGAGTGTCTTCTGGACAACTGTCAAGTCAGCAGTCTTCCCCATGATTGTGGTTGTGTGTACTGAACCAGACTGAGCGATTAAAGGCTCAAGAAATCTTTGCAGGTGTTTTGAGTTAATTAGCTGATTATAGCTCTTCTCAGGTCGACATTTCTGTATTATAAATTCTTTATTCTAATATTTTGAGATACTGGATACTTTTTGATTTCCATGAGCTGTGAGCCATAATAATCAAGACTAAAACAAAAAAAGGCTTGAAATATTTCACTTTATGTGTAATGAATCTAGAATATGAGTTTTCCAAGTTTTTTGAGATACACCAGTATATAGACAGTCATGACATTATATGTTTTACCTGGCAGGTGAACTGTAGTTTTTATTATGCGCATATGTGGCATCCATGGCCCAGTCAATGTAGAACCATATAGAACATCCAAAGGAAAAATAAAAAACGCAGACTCGATAAAGATGTACTTAACGTCTAGAAGATGTATTGTCACGGGAAGTAAAGTAAAACAAAAAAGAGTCGATCTCTCACACAGTCATCCAGGGCAGATTGGTACTTAAGAGAGATCCCATTACATGGGGAATAAAGAAAAGCCTCAGACATCTGGGCTGAGATTTGAGATCACCAGATCATGAACTCATATACCAGCAGAGGGCAATGTAGTCGTAAATCTGGGCTAACCCGAATCACCTCGCCACACCCCATCTCCACTGGCCATTGATTTCGGGCCAGTGATGTTTTTATCAGAGATAAGTTCCTACCACTCCTACCAAACCCCTCACGTGGCACATTCTGCTGTCATCCTCATCAGCATCTCTTGCATATAAAAGCTCATTCATTTTTGACTCCAAATACAAAGGCCATTTAGAAAATGCATTATTTAGTCACTGCCATCAAATTCTGATCTCCCGAACCCGAAAGCAGCTTTCGGTAGGATCAATTACCGAGCAAAAATCACATACCAACCCAGCTACCCGAGAAAATCAGTGTTTTTTTCCTTGAAAGCCCGCGAATGATGTAAAATTACCCTTATTCCAAACATCTCGGACTCGAATGAATTTCCGCCAGCAGTTTTACTGCATCGTGCTCGTCGAATTCAGAGTAGGGCAGAGGAGGGTTTTAGACAAGTGTCATTTGGAAGAGGAGCACGTCCGTAGGGAATGGTGTAACACGAGCCGAGATTCAACACTCCACGACCGAGACTGAGACGCGCGGGTCTGCTTTGAAGCGCTGCATCAGAAATGCCGCAGTAAAAACGCCTTACTCAACACGGCAGCTCCCTCACAATCACCAGGTAAGCAGGTGAAAAAACACGCTGAAATACCTACCAGGGGATGTGTTTACTGCGTATGCATATAATTCATATGGATCTAGACCGATAGTAAACATACAAACAAACAAATAAATAAAACGAAAACATGAAAAGCCGCTTGCCTTCCCGAAGTGTCAAGATTATCCGGGGAAGATGGTTGTTTTAAAAAAATCCAATCTCTTTCCTACACTATTGCAGCTTTGAATCTTTCTCTCACGTATATTACGTTCGATGATACATTGCAATGTTGCTAGCTGTCATTATCGGCTCAGAGCTACCGAACAAAAGTCAAAAGATCTGGCCAGGGATTCATCCCAAGTGCAGATCTAGCTTCTTTAGTAGGCCTAATTACCTACGGCTCAGTGTAAGATAGGACTACAATTCAAGCCAGTAAAGTTAGAACTGATTTAAACTCCACCATTTCTACAAAATATATTTTTGAGTAAATTTGGGCCTCAGATTTGCAACAAACTGGCAGCTGTGGCTATGCCACTCCCTGTCGTTAATAATAACCCGTTAATTATAACGTGACATGATGTATTAAGGCTAGGAGATTGAAGGATACATGACCTGACAAACAGGCTCAGAAACCAATTCTCATAATAGGGCAGCTGGCGAATCACCTTATGCCAGTACGCAGTATTTGGTGTCCTTGAAGCACTTTCATAAATTTACCCCCTACCCAACTTTAGTTGGACAAGTGAATATTCCACAGCACTCCACAGAAAATAAATGTCTTGAATTCTCTCACTCCCATACCACCAAGAGTTTTTTTTTTAACCTTAAAGATTAGCAGCTTTACCTGCTTTGATGAAGTCAGGATTTCTCACATCAGCTTCAAGCCAGTTAAAAGACCAATCAGGTTTAATCAGAAGACACTTCTAGTAGCTTATGGCATGGTTACACAACTGAAACAAATGCAACACATTTAAACTCATAAGTGCTATATAACCTTGAGGTAAATTACAAAATAACAACAACATAGCAGTCAAAAGTTACAGGTAAAGGGTTTATATTTTACTGCAAAAACTAGATACGTATTTCAAACTTTTATATAGGGAGTAAAAACATACAGACACTATACAATGAAAATAAGAGCAAAAATGCATTAGAATACAATTATCCAATAAAAAAATTAAAATTAATATAAGCTCTTGACATTATCAAAAGAATCTCTTAACTCCTCAAGGTTTTTCTACAAATAAAATACAATGCTACAAGTTTGCCTGACAAACAGAGCCTCCAAGTGGCTTAGTTGGTAAAGGAAATTTACCTATTGTGACTATAAAACCACAGTGTAGGAGCACATTTGGCAGAGCGCCACCCAGGAGGGAGTGTGTGGGAATCAGCAGGGCTTCCTAACCAGCATCTCCCGTCGGCTGCATGGGTGCCGGCAGACTGACAGTGCCATCATTAGGGACATGCCTCTCTTCCAAAAAAAGACAGGTGGGCCGATGGCGATTGGATTGGAGAAGACAAATTGTTCTTCCTCACCTTTCCCATGTGTGGTGGCAGGATTCCTAGCGAGAAAACCAAACCCTAAACAACTGGCTATTCCAAATAAATAAAGCATTTTTGAAAACTTAATATTAACATATTCTTAGGTAATGTAAATTTTGTGTCCATGAATTGAAATATTCTCTCTCGGTTCTATAATTTGTAACCTCTATTTTGTGTAATGTAATTGGCCAGTGAAAAAGACTGGTTTTAGCTGCCTGTAAAGCCATGCATTTGTTCTTGGTGAGAAATAGTATCCTATTTGTTAACACAGCTCTTTCACATATACTTCTTTCAGTTTTGTACAGACACAAATATTTCAGTATGTTAAAAAAACCCATTGTTTTCATAAATGATATTGTGAAGTAATAATACACCTTACCGTACTCTGTTTATAAATTTGAACAAACAAGAGACACATGAACCATCCTCCATCAAACATTTTAAGAAATAAAATTATCAGCCAAGGCAGTGGAGGAATAGTGACTGTGCAGAACCAGGCGTCACATTCGGAAAAAGGAGGCACTGTCCTTTGAACCAGATTCAGTTGGAAGACCTGAAACATTATTAGCCTTTTCCACATCTTCGACAGTTAAACGGCATTTCTCGTCCATATGGTGGGTGTTCATTGCAAACATAAAGAAAGAACATAAAGTAATGACTCGCGTGGGACTATTAACGAACCCAATGCATTAATGAGACGTACAGGAGACATCCAGCAAGCTGGCATGAACAAACGCATCAGTTGCTGTTTACCTGGATTCCAATGGTGGGCCAATAAATCTTAGAAAGGTGGTCCTCCGTTGGTGCAGTGACTCTCCGCTTTTAAGTGTCACACAACAATGCAACCAATCGCCATGCTCTACATTCTCTTATGTACATATTTACACTTTCCTCATAGGCAGAGTTTTCCCCATCATCTATTTATGAATACCCCTTCTTGATGGTATGTAGTCACATCATCTAAAAAGGAGCAGACGACTTGATTCAAAGAAAAGCTTAATGTTAAAAGAAAAAATTATTTATGAAGTTTCACAGCATTTAAGTACATGCTGCTGGACCAGGTGCTACCAGGGAAGATAACAAAGGACCCGTTCATATTTTCTGTTGTAAAGTCACTATGACTATCCCTGTCTCTCAATCTGTGTTAAGCTGCTGAAACCTCAGGCTCTCAAACTTGCCCACAGCCAAAGAATCGGCATTCCGATTTATGTCCTCAGCAGTTATTAAGTCCATGGTCCTCCATGGTTCTCATTTTCTGGAATCTCATAGACATTTCCCATCCTGCCCTGGGCAGGTCAACCCATGAGGCAAAAGAGGCAAAAGGCAAAAGATTCCCAAACGAACATCCAAGCCAAAGACTGTCCTTTGCTTTTGTAAGGTGCCAAAGATATGTCAAATTAGGGGTGAAAAGTCTTTCGTTCGCAAATAACGACCCATCTCAAAGTCCTCAGACAGAATTGCAGTGTCCATTTTCTCTCGTTTGCACCAAATATCAATTTGGCAACGTGGGAACCTCTGTCTGTAAGGTGTTGTCCCTGTTTGCCATTAAAGCACTTTCATTAACAGTGAAACAAAAAAAGTTGTGTATGCTCAGCTGAGTGGCAGTATTTTGCTGTATTTTTGTAACATAAAGCAGCTTAACATATTGTATATCCGGTCACTTTTAAAAATCTTTCGTCACAAAGATCCACAATTAATGCTACCAGTTTAAATAGCAGCCACAAAATGCATGTTAAAATATGATTCCAAAGACAAAAATATACGAGTACAGTACCTCAGCCTCAAACGCCAATAAGGATGTCTGGCATTCAATAATTTTGTGTTGCAGGTGAAGAGATTATTTCAGTATCTTACAATACATTACACCATAAAACTAATAAAACAAGGGATCTCTGTGGACATTAGTCGATATAAAACTTTCATTTTCATTTTCCTTTTATCATGTGTGGAGAGCGGATTTAAGCATAAGAGAAAAATAACAAATTGCAAAATAGAAACACTTTTTGGGAAAAAAACCCCAAAACTTTTCATTCATTGTAAAAAACGGAAAAGCAAAAAAAGAATGGCCTTTAACAAGATTATAAAAATTCTAAGGTGACTGAATATTATAGAAGATCCCATTTCCAGAGTAGAAAGCACAAGTCCCAGACCCGTTTTGGGCCATGACCCATGAGATGAAAGCTTACCATCATGACTCTCTTCCCACAAGCAGACACAGCAGACACTATACACACATGTATCTATAAGCAATATGCAAAATCTTGTTGGCCTATGAATCTCTAAAAAGTATAAATTCCGCAAGTCACATAGATCTAAAAAAACTCTTAAATAAAAAAAAAAAAAACCCAACATAAATACACAGTTTCCTGACTTACACTGATACCAATGGAAGAGTTTTTCTTGCACATACTACTGGTTATGCCCTGTTGACCTCCAACTCAGAACAATATGAGGCTGGGCAATCAACAGGATCTTCCTCACTGGGGATGGGGGTTGTGGGGGTTCCTGTTCCACTGTCTTGTCATAGGTACCATAATTCCCAAACCCTGGGATTAGACCTAAACTACGACCATCCAGACATCAATTATTTTATTATTGTTTTAGTTTAGCAGGCCATGCTAAAAAAAAGTAAATTAATTTCCCTTTAGCCAGGTTTGGGAACCACATTCTCTCATCCTAAAGAGCAGGTGCAAATTGCACAAAACAAATATCATGGGACACATCAAGAGCCTCTTTTTCTTGTTCTTAAAATATTTGAATCACCTGGAATCTTATTTGTTGTTTATTGTCTAAACGTTCAGACGTCTCTCTCTCTCTCTCTCATGGCTAAAGTAATTGATTACAAGCCAACAGGAGCAGCAGAGAGGTGGGGAGTGAACGAGCCACAGGTGAATAACATGACACAGATGCCATCAACTTATGCGAAAAAAGACATGCCAGCAGACAGCCAAAGCAGTGAAATCACAGGCTGTAACCATACCTTCATAACGTGAAGGTAGAAAAACACATAGCTTTCCCCCACCTCCCCAAATAGCACTTCCCCACATTGCCCAAAGCACAATCAAACACTCAAACATTATCAGACAAAAGGTTCCTATCCACCCCTGCCTTGTATTTCTTTCATCAGGAGCCCGCCACCTGAATCATCTAAGTTCTCGTTTTGTATTCCCGCTCCCTTTCAGCCACGGTAGTCCACCCCTACCTCCACCCCTCTATCGTCAACATCTGGCCACCCTTCAAAACCATTCCTCTACACTCCCCAAGCACTTAACGTATACACACAAATATGACACTGCTGCAATAGTCTCGCTGGGCTAGCCAGCCTGAGACATTCAATGGGGCCCATGAAGTGCTGGCTCCATCTCACACGTTCATTCCTTTTACACCAATTTCTTCATTTCACTCATGGGCTTGCACCATTTTTCTTTTTCCTAACACCAGATCAGTGGATAAAAACAAAGTAAGCTGGTTCAGTCCAACATTAATCCACCCGGTAGAGACAGGCAGCCGCATAGTTTAAGTCAAGGCCTCATCAACTTCAAAGGCAATTCGACAGCAGTGGGAAAAACCTTAAATCATAGACTGCGGAAGGGCATGGAGTTTATCAATGCTATCAAACCTAATAAAAAACTGTATTGCTAAATTTATGAAACGCACCTAGCCGCACCGAGTCTTTCCTTGTACATTCCTTGTAGATTCTGCATCCGAATCTTACTGGAACAGGAATTCTGACAGGAACTGTGGCAAGTCCTTGAGGTGAGGCAAAACGAAGACAGGCCCCTTTAATGATAAATTCTGAACATCTGTCTCGTACGAAAGGGGTATCATTGAAAAAGGGGGGGGGGGGGGGGGGTACCCGCTAATTAAACAGAACACC
>JAOYSI010008685.1:0-11375 GCA_025775065.1 Hiodon alosoides | reverse complement strand
ATTATCTCCTTCATGTCTGTCACCAAGGTTTTCACCAGCCCCATTTATAATAAAAAAAAAATAAAAATAAATATATATATATATATATATATATATATATATATATGAAAAATATATGACTCTCAACCAGATTCTCCCCCAAGCAGCCCTGAGTAAACAGTCTGCCCTTCCTTTTAAATTCTGCACCTGGCCCCATTTTGCAATGAGTACCAGGTGCAGTTGATTAACGACTTAAAAGGTGAATTCTAGAAGGCTCAGCCCTTCCCCTTTCACCTACCATAGTAAATATATTTTGCATGATGCATTAATATATAATATATTTTATCATCTTGTATGATGTGTGTTTCCCATAGTGTAGTGACAGTGCGTTGCCATTCCAGGGTAGCTGCACGTTAAAACACTGTTTCTGCTCATTCCATTACACCTTGGGAGCAATACAGTGCAGACATTACTCTTTCTTTGACAGTATACTTTTTTTTTCTGTCTGGCACCTGTATATTTGCAATGTTCATTTTTTTTTTTTTCAAAATGTGAATACAGAAAATTTAATAAATTTGATACGATAAGTTTATTTATTCATAACAAGGAGCAGATGATTGAAAACTTCTTAAAATGTAAATGTAACACCAAGGTTGGTGAAAGTATAAGTAGCTTGGGGTATACCATTTAGGGTTCCCTGGGTTTTGAAAAGGCTTTGCTGATTACGCTATATGGGGAAATTGATTTGCTTGGAGTTGACACAAATTGAATTTGTTGGGAATTTAATAGGATGAGTTGATCTTGATGAGGGAATTAATTAGAACTAGATATGTGCAATTGACCCCCAAGCACTCATTCTCTCATCATGCATTTAGGTTCAGGAATGCCTTAGATGCGAGAGTGCCAGAAAAAGTGGGGTTTTCAACATGTTACCCAATGACAATTTGGAAAACCTGGAAAGTTGTTTCTCCGATTATTCGCCAGCCAATCACGCGGGGCGTGCTACAGTGTGATATTAGTTATTCAATTACTGTTCAATTTTATCATTTCAACTTATTTATTTAATTGGAACATATGAAAATTGTAAATAAGAATTATCATGTCAAAGTCCACAACACAGCCCCAGTTCCACAGTAGATGTTATCAGTCACTTATCTCTATAATAATTCATTCTTGAAGCCCATGTGCACTGTTTCAATCACCTTCTGCTCCCATTGGCCCTGCACCTTCCAACTTAGTTTTCCGTTCCACATATAAGCCCATCACTAACCCTCACTCATTGTGAAGTCTTTTCAGTTTTACTACACTGTTTTTGCCTTGCCTTGCCTTGCCTTGCCTTGCCTTGCCTTGCCTTGCCTTGCCTTGCCTTGCCAACTCTGTTTGCCTGACCATTGCTTTTGTCCCTGACCACATCTTTGCCCAATCTTGATTGCTCTGTTCTGCCGGTACTCAACCCACGCCTGTTTAACCTTCCCTCTCAGCACTGAAACTGGGTTCCCCTGTACCTGAATCCCGTGGTGCATTATATATATCCTATAGAAGATTAAATGTATTATATTTACCAGTCTTTGGTTTTTCACTTTAGTACGGCGTCGCTCTGGTGACGTCATCTGTTAATAAAAAGATTGCGTGGCCATGACTTAATAATCTCGTTCCCATGCATTAGTCGTGGCCACGCAATATTTTTATTAACAGGTGATGTCACCAGAGGGGCTCTGTAGTTTAGTAGTGATAAATGTGTAAAACATTTGTTTGAAATGTGAACTTTTGAACCTCTTTTGTACTGGTCATAGTCCTTCAGTCAAATTCTGAGTACAATTTCTGAACAATAATTTTGCAGTAGTCAAATGGAAAGCAACTCAAAATGTAATAGACATGTATCATATTAAATTAAGTGATATTGGCATGTCCCTACCCATATTATATCGTAATCTCAGGGGTTCCGACGAGTTCTCACACACTTCCGACACCAATGTAATATCCTGGGGGTTCCAGCCATAGCAAGATTCAAACTTTGGTCTCCCGTGCCTAAGACAGGACACAGGCCTCTTTGCGAGGCTTAAGAATCGCTCTAATATGATCTAGTGAAAAAAGCCCATTAAATTAAATTTTCAGTGAAAGACTTTCTGAAAGGCAGATACTCCATTAGATATTTCACAGCAACAGGGCAAGTTGAAGGTTTATTGGCACTCTTACTCCTTATCCCTTTTCTTTTTATAAGTTAGATTGAACATTAAAGGGCAGAACATGGAAAGTTATTTCTTTATTTTGGTAAGATGAATGTCAGTACTACAGCTTTGGGCAGACTTTTCAAGAATATAAATCCTGTCTGAAACATTAAATTATAGGAAGCAGAGAAGCTGAGAGAGAAACAGGATAACACAAAGGTGTTCAATAAAATTTTCCATTATCTTGGGCAAGAATCTAAACTATTATCATATTGAATTTAACTTTACTCATTACAAAGTGAATTGCTTTTTGTAAAGCATCTTTATGATCTAAAATGCATGCTTGTTGTTGAAAATTGATTTATTGTTCCTAAAGGATTACTTCAGGTACTGGGCTAGCTTCACTGATAACATTTATCTACTAATCAAATCATTCACGCTCTTCTTTGCATCACGCACATCATAAAGATGGTTTGACATTCCTTGCTCAATTTACTTTTGAGCAGTTATGATACAAAATGATATTGACCTAGCTATGAGAGTGACATCTGCAGTGTACAATATTTAATATCATAATTTTTTATATATCATTTTAAGCACAAGTCTCATACGTCTCAGAACAGGACCCGGTTGCATAAAACTGAGCCCGTTAGTTCAACATGTTTACATACTGTAAATATAAGACTGTATAGTACTGTAAAACATACTGTACTATAAGTAGTGTGAATGTTCTTACATCAGCATGTGCCAGACTGTTTTCTATTTTATTTTGCATGGTTATTTTGTGTGTTGCCATGGATAAATTTGTCTGGGTGGTGTTCATTTAATCAGAAATTACGAAAAAAAGAACATTATTTTTCATGCATATTATGCATATTATTAAATTTCATGCATATTAATATGCATCCAATTTCATAATGATCTTAAGGATTAGTCAAATATTTTCAATCCACGTCAATCCAATTCTGCATTTAAAAAATAGCATCCGAACATGCCTGCTTATTCATTCACCCCAACTCTAGTCCTTAAGACACGTTCCCAATCAACAGGTCCATGTTTGTCACTCTTCGGGGGACAAAATAGGCTTGTCAATTAATATCATGTTTTTGGGAAATTCTGTAATCGCACTTTTGTGTGCAGAAAATTTCCAGTTTATTCAAACTCTTATTCTCTACTACTGCTACTGGTTTGCTCTAACTCACACACACGGTCTGCTCTGGGGGCTGTATCTGTTGACACAGTTAGTGGGTGAGTAAAGCCTTCGTTACTGTTGCAGCGGTTGATTATTTAGATCAAACGCTTGCAAATGGTCAGTAGCTGCCGTGCTAAGGGAGACGGCATACTGTAAAGGAAAATATTAATTAAATATATAACAGTTCATGAGTTAAATTTAGTTTAGCAGACAAATTGGAAAGAATCCTCTGGATCAGTAAGAGAAAATCGTCTGATTTTATGAAATTCAGTGGGGCTACTTCAACTGATTGAAAAAAGTAGTCATCCTACTGAGTTAAAGCACAAACCTAAGCATAATTAATTCAAGCATGTTCATGTTTTTTTTTTTTGTTTGTTTTTTTGCCAGACTGCCTCGAACGCTCTTTGAAGGGCCTTCGGTTTAGAGTTGCTTGTTCTGCCTAGCCAGAGTTCCTTCTGGGAGAAGGCATCAGGGAATTCAAATATAACGTCATGGCTCAAGTGCCATGTGCACAGCATTTCAATTACTGAGACTTTTTTTTTGGTCCATTCCCTGGCAGTCACCAGATTGGTAAGGCATGCCTCCGGTGCTGTGTTATCTCCATTTCAACACCGAATCTTATTTTTGCCTGGATGCCATCAAGAGGTGTCTATGGGCATTTTAACTCATCAAAGCTAATATAAATTATGCTGCTGTAAACGGCAATACAGAGCCACACAACTGTACTGTTAGCTGTGATGAAGCTTCTGTTGCCGCATCCCCTCAGTGGGAAAAAGAAAGACTGTTCTACCTCCTTAGAAATTCCATCCACCACCACCAAACTCAGTTAAGAAATGTGTTTTTTTTTTTATTTTTAGTGTCAAAGCTCGGGAAATTAATTAAAAGCAATAAAGAAGATGCTTTTTTACAATTGTGGAATTGTTGAAAGAGAAGGAAAAAGTAATAACAAGCACACTTTAATTGAATATGACAGCCCCCTTAGGTAGACTCAGCTCTTAACCAATTGATAATGATCTCATTCTACGTGCTAGGGATGGGTTCAAAGGGGCTTTCAGTTTTCCATGATACAACATCACTTGAAAATGTGGCTGTATTTGCCCAAAGTGAATGATAAGTATCTCTTTATCCTTTAGTTCACCCCAGTTTATTTTCAACATAGAAAGTTAAATTGTGTTGTAATATGTAGGAGGGTTTTATGGGGGTGGTCAATTCTGAACAAACAGATTTGCTGAGAATAAATATCCTCTTTCAGACAGTTTAGCTAGCACCCGAGGACCAGGATTGCACATCCTTGTCGGAGTTGAGAGTAATAGATAGTAATAGTAATCTGGATCCTCTCATGCACCTGCAGAATGTTATACATGTACCTGTTTGTAATTTACTGCATATACAGTAACTTTCTGTATTCATATAAGTCCTGTGACTGGGAAAATCCCATAGAGAGTGTTTTCATCATCTTCTGTCAACCATAAAGACCATTTTACTACCAAAATCAACAATGTTGGTATTAAAGAAAAGAGAAAAAAATCAATGGATAAAATGACACTGTAGTGGGTGATTTTCTCCTCGAGATGTTGTCGAGCTATGAATCAACAATATTTGTTCATAAATTTAGGCCTATGAGTATGAGGATATTTAATGAACCATGAATCTTCCACCCCTGCTTGGCCCCATGTGCCCGGAGGGTCACTGAAGCCAAAAGTTACTGATGGAATAAGAACCATCCTTGGTAAACCTGGGGCAGCACCAGTGATTGATGGACAGAGGAGCTGCTGGAGCAAGCAGGAGCCGCTAGGTACAGGGGGAGGTGTGTCTGCATCAGACTGAAAACATTCTTATTCTCATTTTGGTATTGCCTTTATTTATTCTCTCTCACCCATGCACAGAATGTGCCTTTAAGAGGGCCAAAGGGCAAGACAGGGTATATGCTTTAAAGCTTGTGTATGTGACGATGACTGCAACATTTTGTTGTTAAGGGTGACCTAAAAAGATGTGCAAGACCACGGTGTGCTATGGACCAGACACCTTGAGAGAAGGGCAAGATAATTACACTGTTGCACTTAATTCCTTCAAATCTGAAATACTTTCTGGAGAAAAAAGGCATCACTCTGGCTTTGATGCATATAAACAGTTTGTCACATGAAAGGTTAGATTATGACTGTATTGTTTGTAATGAGAGCTGCTAATGTGTTTTCTTGAAACAGCTGCTCTTTGACCGGGAGGATAGACCTGATTACCCAGAGTTGCGGCTGCTAAAGCACCTGGAAGGCAGAGAGGAGTACATGTATTCTGCTGAAGAGCTTCCCCTGAGCCAGTGGGTTATTTTTGAGTTACACGATGGCCATAACTCTTGAGGAAGGCATACAAAAATTCACACACCCAGTCTAGGACTTGAATGTATCATGGCAGAGCTAAATTGGGGATTGCAACCGCAGGCTATAAAACATGAGGTGACATGAAGTGACCCAGAATGCAATAGGACTGAATTTAATGTGATTTGTCTCATGGAATTAAAAATAAAGGTCACTTGATGTTAACAGAAGGTCTGATCCTGATGCACTACAGAGGAAAGTGTCTCTCAAACCAAAGAGATGGGAAGGCTAAAATCAGTACATTGAGGTAACACAAAATGAAAATAAACCTTTTAGTCCAAAGCATATTGTGAAAAGACATGAGCAGAGCATGCTGGTTGATTTTTACAGTTTGACCATTATGTCATTATAGACCAGTTTCAGGGCATCCTATTTTTGAGCTAGTCTGAATATGCTAAGCACCAAACTCAAGTTGGATTGATTAGATTATCATCTGAGATATGGAATGTCATTCAGGGAAAATATATTAAAAAAAAAAAAAAAAACCCTCTTTTTTTTGCTATAAAAAACATATCTGTAAAAATAATTCTGTATAATCATCAGGTTCAGCCAGGTTAGACATTTCAGGCAAAGGAGTTTTTGTCATAGTTCATAATCTCTGCAGTTCACAACTCTCCGCTGCAGTAAGTGGAGTAGGTGGAGCATGTTCAGTAAGCAAACTCCAATGTGCTGATGACTGAGTAGTTACGACTAACAACATAGATGCATTATGTACTAAGCAGCTATGCCATAGTGTCAGTAAAAAAACAAAGAGGAAAAAGATTAAATATTGGGCAGTAGAAAATATCCACCCCCCTTCTCCTTTCCAAATTTTTAACCTGTTTCATTCAAGTTGAGCTGTTTTTCATTTTTAATTTGCAAAATATATAGATTTTTATTATTATTATATACACTTATATTTCCCAGTTCCACATTCATTTGTGGTCAATTTTTCAGTGCAGTCTAATTCTTGATGAAAGTCTTCATTTTTTATAGTTAAATAACGCTCTGGCAAATTATAATTCCAGGGATGTGTGATTAGATCATTGCAATTAGATTAAACCCTATTTACCTTATTTACCTTTAACAAATGGCCTCTGATACAAAGATGTCAGAAGATAGATGTTGAGGTTCCTAGACTAGGATTGATTGTGTTGATAGATGTTGTTGCTATAAATATTTATACAGTATGTCATTGGAAACACTGAGAACAGCATGTCGATCTCAAAGCAATCACGTTCCCAAACAAAAAAAAACCTGTGAACTTTCTGCGGTGAATTCTTCTTTTGTTGAGACCACAGCTCCAGCAAAGCGATTTAATTTTATTCCTGAATATGAGGCTGTCATGACAGAGAACTCTCAGGAACCGAGCTGTCCTGGTATGAAGCAGGACTCCAGACACAGAGAAGCTATGCTGACAGACAGTGGAATAAATATTGTAATGGTTCAGCAATCGGGTAATTCACATTTACATTTCAACTTTTTTTCCCCTTTTTCTTTTGGGTGGTCTTTTCCCCCGGTATAATTTTATACAGCTATTTGGATGGTTGTTGGAGCATTTGTTATGACCAGTAAAAAAAGGAATGTTTAAAATGAAGAGGTTCATTGGCGCAATTAGCATATTTTAATCAACACAGTTTTGCAGCATGTTTAAAAATCTTGTCAATGCCGAGGGTGCTGAACATCATGGGAGAACAACCTTTTTTTTCAAAGAAATTTTGTTTTTTAAACTTATTTTTGTTGTTGTTAGTCTGAAATAATTTCTCTGTAATTCCGTAAATTCTCAAAATTAAACATGTGCTTACATCTGATGTTTGTAAACCGTATTTATAGCAATCCACAAGCATGGCTTGTTTATCGCTCAAAGCGAACTTATTAAAATGTTTTTCCATTATGGTTATACACAAAAATATGTTATTTACCGACTGATAAATAAGTCATTTTCCACTCTTCAAAGAAACACTTTTTTGATGTTTATTTATATTTGCAGAGTGCGTTGAAGGTTGGTTATGCTTTCATATCACTGACTTCATTGAATGTTTGGCTATCGGCTGGCTGTGGCTGATGTGTGTGTATAAGAGCGTGTCAAAGGAAAGTCCTAGATTTTAGGGGCAACTGTCTTGTGTTCTGTTCTAACGGGAGCCATGATGTGCTTAATAATGTTGAATATTATTACTCATAGCCAGAGAAGGCTCATTTCCAGTGCTATATCTGCCCAGCAAGGGGAGAAAAATATCCAGAGGTCGACTCAACACGCTTTTCTGGGGCCACTCCGCTCACTTCATTTGGAGACGAATAGGCTAGAAGAATCTCCTGCCCTTCCTGGTTTGCTTCAAATGGAAGCCTAACTGTTTGAGCTTGTGAATTGAAACTAGATGGATATTAGCCAGTTCCAAGGTGGTGAAGATGTAAAACACTATGTATTTAATAATGTATGAACACCACTGAGACCATTAAATAAATGTTTTTTCTTTCTTTCTTTCTTTTGGCTTGTTCAACTTTACCTAAACTCAGCAGTAGAATATGGTCAATTAGTAGTAAATTAAATGTAGCATTGACTCTGCTGTTTGTATTCTGTAGTTTGTGTGTGAGTGCTATCCTTCTGTGTGTTCTTGACAATTTGTGATTAGCAGAATATAAATTGTTTATGTATAATTATTATTCACTTACAATATTTTCCCTCAGTACAACCTGAAATATCCTGAAATGACCCACAAAGACACAAAATCAACAGGAAACAAAGCATGTAACATGAAAATAGGCTGCTCTGTAAATATTAGCGGTCTCAATGTCATGTGGATGGCAAGAATCCAGATTCTGACAAGCATGATTCAGCCTAGCATAGCCTGATTTTTCCCCCAAGTAGTAAAGACTGATTTTCAGGAGGGGAAAAGGTGGCAGAGAAATCATCCGAAAGTCTAAGAGATCTGGTGTGCGTGTGTGTGTGTGCGTGTGTGTGCGTGTGTGTTGTGTGCTTGTGTGTGCTTGTGTGTTTCGTGTGTGTATGTGTGGTAGTGGGGGAGAACTTAGTTCAGGTCTATGACTAAGAAAATGACGGCAGGAGACAGTGTTAAGCCACCATGAAAAAGGATTGTTAGGATCAGTTATTTTCAGCAGAACAGAGCTCGACTCCACTTGCTCCTCTGCATTTTCAGCAGAGGAAATGCTCACGGGAGAAAGTTGCACCAGCAGAATTGAAAAGCAGAAGTAAGAGAATTCAGGTGGATTCACTGGTTTCTGAACACCCACAAGAAAAGGAATACATTGAATGATCTGAAGGAGAAGACCTAGAAAAACTGGTTCTGACAAAGGTTTTGGCCGGAGGGGTGATATTTTAGAACAATTGCAAAGTCATAGGGGTGCCAGGTAAACGTATTCCGCAATACATTGAGGATCTTTTTCCCCCTTCTCTGGTTACTATGGACTGTTCAAATTCTACTCCTCTGCTGAGTATACTATCATTTCAGACAACCTTTTGCATAAACGCTTGCGATGCCTGGACACAGCTCTAAATTAACCACTGGTTCGGTGATAATTCATTTAATATTTACAGCTGCCAATTTCATTTTCCTATTTCTGTAGTGTAAGCTGACATTTCTGGCATTTATGCAATCATTTATTCATAGAACTAGAAATGCTTGCTTGAACTTAATAATTATACATCAAGTACTGTCCTTAGGACTTGTTGCCACTTTCAATGTGGTTTCACGTGTATCAGATGACATTACAAACTGTAGAAACCAAATTTTTCAAAGAAAAAAGGCCCTAAAACATTAGTTTTTTGCTTGGGAATTGATACAAAATTGCTAGTTGTCTGCCAACAAAAAATACAAAATATTTTAGGCAAAATGCAAACATACATGATGTTGGCACCTATCAAAATAATTTATCTAAAATGGCATTTATATTTTTTACTGTTTGCTGAAATTGTTCCAGCTCAATGAAGATTGCTAACCTAATGATGGTTATACTTATGTTTACAGCCTGCCGATTTAGATCACTGAACTATTACATGGATTGTAATATGTTAATTGGGAGGGTTGTCATATGCTCCAAACTGTGCACAAACCTTTCAGTCACCAAAGAAAAACCCATAATCAGGAATAGCTAAATAAGTAATTAATAAGAGGAGGGCTTTGGTGACGCCTTTAATTTGGAATTTTTAGTAACAACTCTTCTCCCCTCTGGGCGTGTCCCCAGGGATGGAGGGCATGGCTCTTGGCTTCATGCCATACTCCGCCAGACAGCTCCACTGTCTCCTATTTAAAGTCTTACATTTGAAATGCCTGAGTGTGTCCTAGATGACAGCATGTCCACAAGCTACCTGTTGCCAGGACAGCCACCACACTGATGAAGGCAGATGGGTCATTGTTTCCAGTATAACAAATTTCCCAGTAAAATACATACTACACTCTGTTTGAATCCAGATTGTAAATTAAGATGAGCTCTACAAAGGCAGATCTAACCTAGAAGTATTGGAATTTTATGAGACCTATAATCCACTCAGCTCACAGATTGAAATGACAAGACCTTCTTGTTCGCCAACATTCCTGCTGTTTCTAGAAACACGTTCCCTAGGTTTAAACGGCCTGTTAACCCTGTCGTCTTTGCATAATGTCATCTGAGAAAACTTTTTATCACCAGGAAGTCAAGCTACAATGATTGTCCAAGAAATAATTCAATTGTATTGCTTTCCAATACACACTATTTATTGCAATGCAGGGACAGAGAACTGACATATATGGACAGGTAGCTGTGTGCAGATCAATTTTATAAGCTATATTTCTTTATTTCCATTAGTCTGATCTACACAATTTTTAGCTGTTACTTTCTGTGTTTCAATGTTTAAGGAAACGTGAATTAATAATAATAATAATAATAGTAATAATAATAATAATAATAATAATAATAACAAATATTACTCAAATCGCACAAGATGTGTTTCCATTAGAACCTGAGTATTTTATCACATACACATCCAAGGGGGTTCGTTTTTGAAAAATAGATATCTTCTACAAGGTCCTTTGCTTTAAAACTGCTCTATTGAGCTGTTTTCATTGCGCACCCAGATATGTGTCAAGACTAATTAGTACCACAGTCACTTCATTCACTCTCCCTGCGACTGCCTGAAATGAATAGAAGTTTGATGTCTGTCATCGCTGAAGAACAATAGTAAGTCATCCCTGGATAAATATCTACATTTAGGCAGTAAATGAGATAGTAATCCAGTCCATCTATACGATTACAGACATCGTTGGCAAATTTGGCCAGAATTGACAAGCAGCAGCAGGATAATTCCCATATTCTTGTTCATTCCCATAACTAATTCAACAATATGTGTGCAATTATTTGAGTCAAGAACACAATCATTGACTGATTTTGAGTTTCCTGCCGCATTATAGAATTATTGTGGAGTTACGTTAGCAGGAGAAATAGTTTATGAGATATGGTTATTGTAATAGGAGAAATCTGATCACTGATTTTTTTGACATTTTCATAAACCATGCTTTGCCTGGTATAACCAAATCCAAAGCCTCAGTTATTGGATAGAAGATTCAGACGGAGAAATATAAGTCTATAAATTATAATGTAATATACTGTATATAATATAATTATAAACAAATATTATATCTAGTATCTATCTAGTTACATAAACAACAAGTTTTTTTCAAGTAATATATATAT
>JAOYSI010008684.1:0-11375 GCA_025775065.1 Hiodon alosoides | reverse complement strand
TTCTTTCTTTTAAGTCAAATAAACAGAAGCGGATCATCAAAACCCATTCACTTGCATTCTATTCAAAGTGTTGTTCCAGAGACCGAATCACACTGACATGTTTACAAAACAGTATGCAATTTTTGTAGTAAAAAAATAAAAAATTGGAAAAGCGTTTTTGATGACGGAATAACTCAGAAAATCCTCTTTCCATTTAATTAGAATTATTTTAAATACTTTTCTTGCAATTGGACATATTTAGAAAAACGTGTGTATGAGTGGCAGCTATGACAAGGTCCAAAATGTTCAGAGTGATTGTTAATAGCTCAGAAGAGGAGTTACAAAAATTATATTCTGCCTACATGAGGAGTACCCAGGACTAGGGTGCATGACACAATTACTGATCAACAACATGTAGAGATGAGGGATGCACACATATGCCATGAGAACTCTAAAGACGAGATGACAACTGAAGGTCCAATCATATTACTGCGAACTATGAGGTGCCAAATGCATAACAGATTGAAATTATGGTTAAGCATTGTATTTATAGATTTATAAATCAAGCGTTCAGATTTAAACAGGAAAATATGTCAGCTCTCAACTTCGCAATAGTTTTTCGGTTGCATGTGAATTGCCTTAGTGATATATATTTATTTTTAAACTAAGGCTGGGTACAAATCAAAACTTTGCCAACCCACTAATCATATTTTATTTTTTTATTTTAATAATTGTATTTAACAGGAGCTATTTATTTTTTTTAATCTAATTTCTTCTACTCATAAAAAGAAAAATGCAATCCCCCCCTTTTTTGGTTGAAAAAACTGAATTACTTTTCAAATTTTCAGTTTTTTAACTGAAGCAACAAAATAACAAAAGGGCAGACCCTACGCGGCTAATAACTCTCCTTTACCTATGCACACAGGGAGGGGACAGGCTTCCACACTGTTGGGGGGGCACTGGAGGGAAAAGCATCCATGTTGACATAGATAATGGAAAATAGTACACAAAACGTTTTTTATTTCCTCTAATATGTTAAACAAGAAACTAAAACAAAGCATTTCTTTCACGTCATGTTTTACACAATATCAATAACCCTATGTCCTCTCACACCCATATCTTTGCCCAGTTGGCAGAAAACCAACCACGGTATTAGAATATATTAAACATGTCGATAAGACAGTGGCAGACTTTTGCCAATATCTCATGAAGTATTTACGGAATGTGTAACGATGGAACGAGCGAGACCTTTTAAAATTTATGGCCGTAACCCTTTTCTTGGAACGCGCATAATCATGTGTCATCAGTGTGCGACACCCAACGAAAGACTGGTACGTAATCCGCACCCCAAACCCAATAGAACCCTTTACTTCCAAATTAATCAAATATTCAAAGACCAAAATTACCACCATAAATGTTGATTGTGGCAATGACATTGGTTAAAACATAGACTAGGACTATTTAAGAACAAGACCCACATTGTGATGTCTTTATGATAAAGAAGTGTAGAAATCACTGACCTCGAGGTTTAGTTAAAGATAAGAATCAACCAAAACATTTTTTAAGAACGGCTATATTTAACACAAACCCATTTCAAACATGAACATATGTCAGTTTAAAACCAGTGTCTAACCAGTGACTATTTTCCATGTTTATTTTAAATGTTTAATCTGAACATGTCGTCACCATTTACATTAATTTCTAACTAAAAAATGATGTGACTAGCCATGCCGTTTTGTTCGTCTACAACTGCAGGCAGATATTTACATAACTTATTATTATTTTTTTGCTCCTGAAATCGCTGCTGAATTTACATATGGTCACGCTAAACCAGAGACTTAGCCATGGAGTCAACATTGGGGGGGACCAAATCTGCCAAATACCACATTTTTATTGTATATTATATATTTTATTATATATATTATAATTACGGCCCTGCTCTAAATTCCTACAAATAAGAGTGAATCTCGGAAAATATTCAGCAAAGAGATTACACACCACAATTTTCCCACCACACGATGTTTGAGAAGAAAATAAACTTTTGCTTTTTTTCTACCTTTTGGTTTGGGGTAAAATAATTATTTTGAAAAGCCAAAGGCAAAGTGTAATTGGAGAAATTCCAGGAAAGGTGTTTTATACACATCCACCCAAAGTAAAACTATCTTTTAACCTCTGAGGAAACAAATCTCCATTTACGCACACTAACCAGCAGGGGCCAGCACTATCCTGTTCTATAATCCCAAACTCGCAAAAGCTTCAACACACAAATCTAATTGTTTAATAGGAATGGAGAAGCATTAAGTGAGCTAAAGACCAGAGAAGCTAAACAGAATCAAACAGACGTTGATTAATTACATAGTGGGGAATAGAATGCTTTTGTGTTTAGAACACAATTAAAGGCTAGCCTTACACATAATTACTAACACAAAGCAAACAACCATTATAACCTTTGAATTCATTGATATAACTAAGTAAGTGTGAAATAACAGGGCTTTGTTTTTTAGATCCAAATGATAATTATTATTATAATAATTTTATATCATATTCTAGAGAACTTGAGTTTGAGAATACTGTGGAAGTTATGGTGTTAGAAAAAGACAGAAAAAGATAGAAAAGATAAACCAAATCTTGTCATTAGTTGCTATAGTTTAAAGGAACTTCTTGATTCTGCATCTCATATATGGTTGGGTTTCATTTATTTTATATGATACAACAACAGATTTCTTAAGTCAAACAATGAATTTTTTTAATTATATATTTTTGTTTTACATTAGTATAATTCCTGGTATGTTTTTCCCCAAATAAAACATGCAAAAGAGCAAAGTTAAAATCAGAAATAAAAGAAAGGAATTCAAAACCGAGGGCACGAAGACTCCAGAATGTCTGGAAGGCAATTTTGGCCAAAAATGTTCTATGTTTAAAAAGTCTAATGCAAAATCCAGAGAGGCTGGTTTTCAAACAGAAGCGGGAGCGATGCCATTGTAGAAAATAAACCAGAAGGGCAGAAGTCAATGTGCTAGCATTTTTTATCACCTGTGGTTCCCTCGTTTAACATGTGCTAAAACCATTAAATGATCCTATAGTAACTGTGCAGACATCTTTTAGTGGCTTTAATTGATTATGACATGCCTTACATGCCATGTTGATAGTGGTTTTCTAAGCTGCCATGGTCAAACATCCTTTGGACTTTTTTAAATGGGGGCCTGCTTTGTCGCATGTATGGTCTAATCTTTCAACTATTGAACCTTTTACAAATAGATTTGTTTGCAAACGTAAAGGTTGATAGTGAGTCTTGTATTTTTTTATTTATTTTTTTGTTAAATCAGCTGAACACACACCTCATGTTGGATAACAGACACAGTCCAAAAACCATGCTGATTTCTGGGTATAGGAATCAGCATGAATCATGGGAGGAATTTTGAGACATCCTCAAGCCAGAAAAATCATTTTAAAAATCAACGAGGCAAATGTCCATCACCTGCACCCTCGGAGATTAGCATGAAACGTCCAGTTATGACCTCACCCTGGCTTGACTCAACATTCCTCCTAGCTAGACTAAGAGTCAGTTTTTATAGATTTTATTTGGGGACAAACAAAGCTTTTGTTTGACAAAGCTCTTAAGACTAATACATGCCCAGATTCTGCCTTTGCGTTGGTGAAAGGTTTGGTGATAGAAAAGCACATGCTTCTATTGTAGCATTCCATGTCACAGCCTTCCACTTACAATCACATGTCCTACTCCTAATTCAGAAAAATACATTTGTTTTCTTTTTTCTTTTTATTTCAACCTATGCGGAGCATTCTTGCCATGGAGTTGGAAAAAAAAGGTGATGACAAACTTATGACAACCCCTTATGATTGCGGCTTTGGTACAAAAAGTCTTCAACATCCTAAAATTTATGTCCAAATGATGATGGGTGAGTTTTAAAAGGTAAAAAAATTACATTGGAAATAATAACAATGATTTAAAGATCACAATAAGGAAGGCAGATAGGTTAAGAATGATGGCCCTCCCGCCCAGCCAGTCTGCGTAGTCCGAGTGTTTACAGGTCGTCCTCAGCCAGTTTTGCGAGGTTGCCGGGGCACTGCATGGAGGCTGAGCCAGACGGGAAGCTTCCAGATTTCCCTGCGGAGGCCATGAGGGAGCCCTCACCTGCTCTCTGTGTGGGAGGAGACAAAGACTTGATGTTACTGTGCCCCCAGCAAAAGTCAGACTCTTATAATGGTCCCATGATTGTTCCCAACATAACATGAATGGCTTATCTTAATGTTTTTCAGCACTCACTGCTTGGATATCATTATCTTTCTGTTGTGAAAAATGATTGCGTAATGGATTCCAAACCATCTGCTTTTCCCTGCTGAAGTGTTTCCATACAGAGGGAGAAAAGCTAAAGCTAGGTGCTAATGAAGTGTGACATATGCTGAAGGCTTTTTGGCCGCTAGCCGGTGAAGGTATTAGAATATATATGTTTAACTGGATTCCTCACAGCGATGCCCAGCTGCTTTCTTTTTTTCTTTCTTAAACATAACAACATAAACATAACAAACAAACATTTATTTTCTTTTTCACTTTGCTTTTAGTTTCACAGAAGATTGTGGTTTGTTTTATGACAAATCTTCCGTTTTATTTAAAAAAGCATTGTCCTTATTTATTTATTTATTTATTTATTTATTTGCTTTCCTTTTGGTAATGTGTAAATATGAACAGCCAATCATGACCAGGATGCAAAACTGTACACTCATTTAAAAACCCAGCTAATCTACTTGGGCATGTTCTCACACAGGGCATAGCATAGAGAGAAAAAACCCAAAACAAGCAACACAGTTATGATAATCATATAAAATAGCTTAGTGTGACAGTCATTAAAACACATCTGAGGCTAAGACTTTATATATGTGTTTGTGTCAACTTCCACACTAGCCCTGCACCTTGCCCGTACTGACCTGACCCAGAAGATTGTTTTGACTGTGAGGGAAAATTTCCTCTTGAGAAATATAGAACTGCTGTCTGTTGTCATACGTAATCCTCCCCTAGCAAAAACTGCATTTAAGTTAAAATTTGTGGATAAAACTGTTGATCAGGGCCTTAATCAAAACGGGTTTCCTTATCACAATCAAACTGAGCCCATAGCCTGAATAAATGAAAAATAGAGACTGAACAACACAGCTTTACCTGTCTTCGCGGTCACTTTGCATTGAAAGTAAAAGCACTCATTCAGTAAGAATGTTTCCCCAACAGGATGTTCTGAATTTGTGGAAGAAGTCACTAATCTATTTCCTATCCAAATCCAAATTACTGGACAGGAAGTGGTCTAGCTGCCTTTGGGTAATTGATCATTCAAAAAAAAAAAAAGCCATTCACTGGTATTTGGGACATGATTTAAAATGGGGACTTTAGGCCTTGCACCATTACAAGCCCTCAAAATCCCCATAAAGATGATTAATTACATATACAACTCATATTTTTATTACAATCAGTCGGAATGCAAATATATGTCCAGTCATCTAATTTCCATAGAAACATTATAAAGATTTCTAAAATAAAGATTTATTTTGGTACACCAAAGTACTCGAGACTAGCATATTTTCTTCTTAAAATAAATGTTAGATAAGCATGTAATGGACACATTACCCATGTCTCCTCAAATGGGTAGTGGTATTTCAATAAACTCATGTGTACCTTCTACAGCTTTTAAGCAATAACTTCTAAGCACTCTTATCACCTACATCCAAACAATATAAACATTTCTTTCAACAACTTCATTGCTATGAAGGTAGACTTCAATGGTTTTTGACCCTAACAGTAATCCATTGGAAGCCCCTCTGAGAGATACAGTATGTGATATGGGCAACCGCTGACACCAACAGCCAGAACTTTGCATACTCTGTACCTGCACAGGGATGCATATCCCATTAGATATGACTTGGCAGCACTGGGCTCCTGGGAGTATACCGGACTGCTCAGGGAAAACCAGCTGAATATGGGCAGGAGAGACTGTCCGGCTGCTTAGGTTCGATACCACAGGACAATGCTTGACCTGTGCAGACCGCAGAGAAGGACACAGGAAAGTGTCACGGCAACTACATACAAATATTAACAGAGTTCTTCAGAGTTCTTATGGATTTGGTAGGCAGCCTTAGGCCTCTGTAAGGGATACTTTAACAGCTAGGTTTATGGCTATGATAAAAGTTACTGTAACAGTAATAGATTCAAGATTATGGCTAAAATGCACCCATAAACCTCAATACAACCCATAGCCCAAAACAAAAAGGACTAAAAACTAAATAAAAAATACAGTCTTACAAGCTAACTGTTTCCACTTAATTTATGCATCAGGACCACCTGAAACTTGTGTGTGTGTTAAAAAGAATAAGCGGTCGCTGTTGAGAAATAGTATGGCTTAATTAGGAATCAGTCTCACTCTGTCCTGGTCACCATTTATCCTACCATCAAACATGTCAGGTCCATGGGAATCCTGACGGTGGAAAGTAAAACCAGGTTACCTTCTGGCTCCCCTCCTGCCGTGAGAGTGAGTCAGTAGGGCCTTGACTGGGCAGGTAGAGGGAGGGCAGCGAGGTGTTGTAGGTGCGCAGGCAGGGCCGGCGCTGGCGATCGATGGAGGCGGAGGAGTGTGGCCGCAGGCTGACCGCCGTGGGCAGTGGGGCGCGCATGGCCCGGCCCAGGCTGTTGGACTTGCTCTCGCGCCGCTGGTACTCGATGGGTGACTGCAGAGCTAAGGGACAGAGTGGAAACATGGTCTCTGAGCGCCACAGCTGCACAACATTCCCCAGTCTTCAGTCACATACTCACATACATGTGCCTTACATCTTGTATGTAATGTATAAATACTGATTAAAAAGCAGAGAGAACAGGATGAAGGTTGTTTAGCATATAAAAGTGAGGTTTTTTTTTTAGCATTGTTGCTCGTGGTGAGTCTGTACCATTCAGGAAGTTGCGCTGGGTCTCGAGAATCTGGCCCACGTCGCTCACCCAGGCCCTTCGCGTTTCAGCATCCGCTGCTTGGAGGGCAAAGCGCACCGTGTTCCCATCGGCACCGCGAGACGTCAGCACAAACTGACAGGGGTCTCCTTCCACGCAATCTTCTATTCCTAGGCCACTTACCTGGGGCAAAAACAAAACAGGTGGCATCGTGCAAAATGATCATTAGTCTCATCATAAACACCAAGAGTCAGCCCAAAAAAGGAACAGACGCACATTTGGTTAGCAGGGAAAAACCAGTAGCTAATTTACATTGTACACAACAAGTCACCTATGTCACATCATGTTAACATAAAGGAATATAATATACTGAAGATGTTTGGTTAGATATTTATCAGAAGTAGCTCTGCCTCCTCTCACAGCTCATGCTTAAATAAATAGAGAGACTGAAATACCAACCCAAAAATAGATTTAATGTCAAAACACAACAAATATACACCTTGATACTGTTTTTAAAGACGTATCCTGGAAGTGAGAAGCCTTTCTTCCTGTCAATGGGCTCACTGAAGAGGACCAGCTGTTCAAACAGGAAGACCCGTCTCTCTTTGGCGCGAGACAGGAAGCCACTGTCCTGCTCAGTCACCATGAAGGTATCCTGTTGGAGTAATTTCCCTTGGGCAGTGATCTTCCCCTAAAAAGGAGAAAGACGCAGAGATGTTATGAGTTCCTATTGGTGGGACCCCTCCTCACAGGATGAAGTATGGATGCATGTCATTTGAGATCTGAGACCAAAGCTTTGGGCATTCACTTCTGTAGCATTGTACCAGGTATGACCTGAATTCCAACAGGCCTCTTAAATTCCTGCGAAAACATAGCATCCCTGGGCATGATGTCAGAAGTCTCACCTCAAAGCCCTGTAGCCTTCCAACATTCATCATGTCGTTACAACGTTTGGGGACAAAGCACATCACGTCCACTGCTTTCTGCATGTGAGAGTGACAGATTCGAGTCACAATCAGAACATTCATTCATTTTCCTTTTAACAAGGTTTCTAAGGTTAGTGAATGGGGAGCCTCCATTAAAACTAACGAGCACCAATTCATAAAGGTTGAGAAAATCTGAGAATGATCAGAAAAGTAATATAATTAATATATAATATATAATAATAATTAGGTTTTTTTTTTCTTCTATAAATTTGGGTATAATATAATCATATATAATGTAATATAATCTCCAGTAATGTAACCCAGCCTGGTCTCTCCTGGTCATGACCGTCAAATGAGCTGGACCTTAACTGGCTGACTCTTAAGACTCATGAGGCTCAGTCTCATAAGGCTCAGTCTGTCCTCAGGAGTGCCTTTACAAACTGAGCCACTTAGGAGGCAATTACATTTTTCTAATGTAGCCTGTTATGCATGGGAGACTGTGCTACAGATGTCCCATGGACATAATAACTGTGAAATGGATTTAGTCGCATTTACTTCTAAATGGAAAACACAAGGAGTAACCTATTTCAATGTAGTGGAGAAATCATTCCTACCTCTAGTTCTGCAGTGTCTATTCCAGCCTTTATGTAGTACTTCAGGAAGTCCTGTAGTACCAAGCACAGCAGAGTTAAGGAAATAAAAAGTACTAGAGGATAAAAGAGTCCTAACATGTACAAATGTTCAAATGTACCTGTGGTGTACAGACCAGTGAAATGAATGCATGTCAGTCAGAAACATTAGATCCTAGTTGCATTAAATCTGAATAGTTTTTGTTTTCAGTCGTCAGATTAACTTGACGGCACTGATTTGAAAGACGGTCGTTTTCCTCCTCAAATTATACAAAGCATCAATTTGTAGGTTAACTTCTGGAATGGATCTGTACATGTGACATCCTGTGTTTTCTGGATTTGAGGTGAAAAACCGGGGCCTTGGAGTCAGAATGACTTGAAATTCTTGAATCAGAATGAGGTGCTAAATGCTTAGGTCCTTGATGAGGCGCAGAAGAGTTGCAGGGCCTCCAGGTTTAGTCAATGATGTTCCCCGCCTCACCTTGAGAAGCAGCTGATATTTCATGATCCTCTGCACTGGTTTGATGAGAAGGTCGTTCAGCTGAAGTCTGTGTCCTAGCTGCCGTCTCAGCTCCTGGGCACAGGCAGGTTCAGGACACAGCTCATGCGCTTATGGGACATAGTCCTTTTACACCTCTCCTCAACTCATCGACTGACCACTGTGACCATTTGAGCTCCTCACGTGCATAGGATGTTTGGGTCAAGAGGGCAATGCAGGACAATTTATTAGCCTAAGTATATTCCAGTGGTTCAGACAAGGCATGAGAGAAGTCTTTCTAGGTAACGCACGCTGGCTTGTGATTTGTTTGACGCTACAATCACGCAGTACTGTCTGTCAAAGAAGCACTCACTTCAAAGTAGGTTTCGATGTACTCTGACACAATGTGCTCCGATTTGGGTTTGTTCTGACAGTACACCACATACATGTGAAGACGCCGCTCCTGGAGTTGACAAACATAAACAAACAGTGATTGTGGGTTTGGCTATTCATCAGCTGCCAATCAGAATACAGAGAATATAACCTAAATACTACAAAACTTTGAGTTACGTTCAACCCACATGCATAAGCATCTACAGTTTTTCAATTTTTTGTTAAAAAAAACAAACTATATTCATTTTATTGGGATCAGTGTTTTAGTTTTTATTGAATTCATGTATGGAGAAGCAAAACCAATTATATTTCCATTAAAGGCTCAACTCGAGTCTATTAAATGTTTGGTGAAACGTGACTCTCATAAATTAGTGTGACTGAAGTCTACCAATGCTTGTGGGGTCACAGAATATGATTGAAAACACCAATTATTATTTCAGTCCCAAGACTACCGGAATAGACACAACTGTGCAAAATCGTTTTTTTTTAAAATTGAGGATAGAAAAATTAAGTAACTTTTTAAGAAACGGTGAGCAGATGCCTCAGTGTTGTCGATTATGTTATAATCCTTAGATGCGCCTGAGATTTAAATATCGGTGTGCAAATGAGTTGCATTTCCAGTCAGAAAGGGGTAGCACAAACTGCAATTAAAATATTCACTTGTGGATGTAAAAGATTAAGTCAACTGTAACTTCTATTTTTAATTCAGGCAGGCCAACTTTCTTTAAAGAGGTGCAGCCCAGTTTTCTGACTGCAATGGTGGACTTCAGCCACAGTGGAGCCACATGATAGCAGAGCATCAGGTTTATGTATAATTTAATCATGTTATGCTGAACGTGGCTTTAAAAGCAGGTACAATCCACCCAGCAACAGCCCTGTCATGTGACATGGGAACCGCTGGATCCAGATAGGCTGATGCCCATAAAGGTGTCTTCAGGGCAATGTGGGTATTGCTGAGATAGAAGAATCTTATTTATAACCAGCCCATTATTTATAACCAGGGGGAGAACGCTGCAGACCTTTCCAATTTGAAACAGTGATAAAATCCTGGGTTTTCCCCCCCTTCCCCAAAGGTAGAAACAGCTTTGTCTCTTCAACGGTCGGCCAAGGTTTATCAGTTTAGATGTTTGTTTTGTTTTGTTTTTTTCAGTCCAGATATTTAAAAACGGGTTGCACAAAGAATGCTTCCCCCTTATTAAATCTTTCAGGGGCCAGGGGAGATTTGTTTTATTCAATACAGTGAATTAAACAAGTTAGCCCAATAAAGCAACAGGGCTGGAATTGGAAATGAAGCCATTGAAACTCCAATATTTTTTATATTGTAGTGTAGTGAATGTTTCTCTGCTCTTCTGCTTCAGTTCTACTGTAAGACCTTGACTTATTCATACGCCTGGCTGTTTATTTGCTAAAAGCCTTGTTTATCTTCCTTAGCTCATTTTATGTAGTTTCAGCCTCAGACTAGGCTTTAAAATAAGCTTAATGTTATGGGATCCGTGATCTTTGAGGGGGAAAAACAACCCAGTTAAAATATTATGAGCCGCAAAACAGTTTTACCGGTATTTGTTGTTATATTACAATTTTTTTTTTATTCTCATGCTTCCTGACCAGTGGGGTCAAATCTGGATGGCAAGTAGCCAGAAAGATCCTGGGGGTTCTAAGAAAACAGATCTATTACAAGAAACTGGATGGGAAACAATAGCCGAGAACAAAAACAGACAGAGGCGAAGTGGCATGTGTCTGCATTCTTGAGTGTTTTTGTGGCTCTTCCTCCCCACCGCCTCCCGCCAGTCCCCCCACCGCCTCCTGCCAGTCCCTCCACCGCCTCCCGCCAGTCCCCCATCGCCTCCCGCAAGTCCCTCCACCGCCAGTCCCCCCACCGCCTCCCGCCAGTCCCCCCTCCGCCTCCCGCCAGTCCCTCTACCGCCTCCTGCCAGTCCCTCCTCCGCCTCCCGCCAGTCCCTCCACCGCCTCCTGCCAGTCCCCCCACCGCCTCCCGCCAGTCCCCCCACTGCCAGTCCCCCCTCCGCCTC
>JAOYSI010008683.1:0-11375 GCA_025775065.1 Hiodon alosoides | reverse complement strand
TTTTCTTTCAAACCAATTAAAACAAATTTTTATTTTTTTTAAAACTCAAAAAATTAATATTTAAAAAAAAAAAAAAAAAAAAAAAAAAAAAAAAAAAAAAATATATATATATATATATATATATAAAACAAGTTATTCTAACATTTTCTCTGCCAATAACCTCTCAGCTACTTGCTACTATGCAACCACCGCACATGGGAGTGGAAAAGTAGGATGACTGATCTCCTCACATCCTATCATCTTGGAGCTAACGCTCATTTTACACATAACTAGGCACTGCCAACCTACAGGCGTCAGGGGAGATGCTTAGTCATGAGCCCAGTGGAGGCCAGCGAAGCCCTCCCGATTTCCAAACACCCCAGCCCAGGCAACAGCTGTTGTGCTCTCCTGGTCACAATCTGGAAATTAAATGACCTGGATTTTAACGTGCAAAATCCAGATCATTGGGCACAGTCTGTGTGACTGAGCCAATCTGGAGGCCCTTCTGTTTAAAATGTTAATGAGACCTTGGTAGTGGTTTGGATTGCTCTGTGAAATACATAAAGACCTTTTGTGGAAAAATATTTAGGCAGCCTCCTACCACATCTATTTTACTACTTGGAGGTCAAGGGGCAGTGGTTACTCATTAGACTTTAGTATTCTTCAAATTCTAAGAATAACAGAACGAGAAAGAGAAAATAAAAACTGCATCCCTATATGAATTTTTTTTATTTTCAGTCCCTTTATTTCCTAAAAGGCTGTGTAAATGTATTTATTCTTCTTGTATATCATTCATCTAATTGATGAGACTGAAGTATGTAGTATTCAATACATTTAATCAGTGTTGTTTGAAATATCAGATCTTAATCTCCGTTAGTGACTTTTTTGTGGTATTTATTTGTGTAAGGTTTTAAATTACATTACAGTGTGTCCAAAATCACTTTGCTTCAATTGAGCTTTCGCCATGCAAATGTTCAGACATGACTAATTTAAGAGATGACTTGTAGGGAAAAAAACTGGATTTTGATCTTCAACTTAAGTCAAAGGAAAATACAAGAGTGTTACACACTCATGATAACATAAACTATTACTATGTATGAAAAGTCTGAATGAGAACTTTCAAATGCCTCCCACAGAATCCAGAGGGAGGATTAGGGAGCGCTGTAGAATTGATAGCAAGCCATGGCAGAATTAATAGAATTTTCGTCTATCTAATGTTAATAGGCCTATTGGATATTATACTATATCTTATACAATGCGTGCTAAAATAATCTTTCTGTAACGTGGAGAACTTAGCTTCCTACTCAACATTGGAAGATTCTTATTTGAACGTAGTATCGAGATAAGTTTTTTGTTTGTTATTAATATCTTGATATTGTTACAGGGTGAAAGTTTTAATATTTAAAGTCTAAAATCCATGGACTTTGTTTCAGATGCAAAGTAACAACTGCCAAAAAGAATCTACATTTTGCTTTTCTTGTACCCTTAATTAGTTTCGTGTTGTTGACGTTTTCTTTCTTTTTCACACACAGATTAATCCGTTACAATAAGAAGAAACGAGTGAGGAATTGTGAAATCTAACTGACCCCACCCAAAAATCTAGACAGCGTACGAGTGAGAGAGCGGAGTCAATAAAAATGAGTAGTCCACACCCACGCCCACACCAGTCGAGCGCCGCCGCCACAACTGTTGCGCCTGTTCCCACTGCTGCTCTTGCCCAGGACAAGGACGCAGATATGCCCGCTACGGAGAAGGATCTAGCTGAAGACGCCCCATGGAAGAAGATCCAGCAGAACACCTTTACACGTTGGTGCAATGAACACCTGAAATGTGTTAATAAGCGCATTGCTAACCTGCAGACCGACCTAAGCGATGGGCTCCGGCTTATTGGGCTGTTGGAAGTCCTTAGTCAGAAGAAGATGTTCCAAAAGTATAATCAGCGCCCCACGTTCAGACAAATGCAGCTGGAGAACGTGTCTGTGGCGCTAGAATTCCTGGATAAGGAAAACATAAAACTTGTGTCCATAGGTTAGTAAATATTCTACAACTTATTTTACGAGTTTTTGTGTATTGCGTAGTGATTTAATGTGATTTAATTTCTCAACGGATTTGAAAACGAGCGATTTCTGGAGTTTGTTTTAAAAATCAAATTATTTCAGGATAGTTGTAGAATGGTTGTTGTGTGTGTCGCGCTTTTAGGTAACTAACGAACTAATGAGTAGAAATGTACACTTGTACTCAATATATGTGTAAGTTTAAGAAATGTAAACTTAAAATTTTACACTCTTCGACACATGCCTGACTGTAATTATACACGGAACAAGACCTTATTCAACTTTAACGACATTTTAGTTGCGGCCGGCCTTGAGCTGAAATCCCACCCACTTATCGTCTGTCTCTTGATATTGAATCTTAGTATATTACGTATTTTTCTTGATATATGTGTCAGATAAAATGTTGAACAATGGTATTCAAATGCATGTTGTGCTGTGCTAGGTAATGGTCGTTGAAAAAGTTTAACTTTAACTAATTTGCTCAAATCGTCTGGTTGTGCTGACGCAGACGATCGTTTTTCCGACTTTCCATGTAACGGATTTCTATCCTCCGTTTTTTAAAGATGTCTCTGTGGCCTATGATTTTGCAGTTTAGTTACACGTAGTAAGCGTTCAGACGGAAAGGGCCTAAACAGAATGTTTTCATGTTATCTCTGGAATGTGTTCGGGGATCCAGGATAGGTGGTCGTTGAGGGAGGGAGATAAATTATGGGTGGGGAACAAAATTGTCAATGGACCAGATCACTAGTCATTCAAGTCAAAGCTTTTGTCTAGTTCCCTGCAGCTGCGTGTCTGATGCTGCCGACTCCGAAACCCGTTGGATTTTTTCCCCTGTATCGGAACATGCATAAAAGTTTTTTTTTAAATGGCTTGATTTGTCAACCTAATAGTCGAGATGTAATGTAGAAAAGGCAAATATGTTAAATCGTGTTGGCCAGTGGCATTTTTCAGTATTGTGAAATAGAATGAATTTACTAACGTTGGTAGATTCTGGCGTTGTGCCATAAATGCACGGGGTAAATTATTTAGGAAATTATCTTTCCGTACGCGCAGAAGCAAAACTGGCTAAACGGCTTCCAAAATTCCAGAAGCGGAGAAGCAAAGCCGCAAAACTTCTTGTGGGTTTCATGAAATTCAAGTGAAAAACCAATTCAAACCACGAATCGAACAGAAATGCGGCGTAATATGCCACGACGTAGGTTTAAGACAAAGGCCTATTGATTTTTATGAAAAGACTTAGTAACGTAAAGATATTTGCAAAGTGTGACTCCAAGGCATGGTCATTAGACCAAACAAAGAAATGCAAGTCCTCACGTGTTTTCTATTAACCGAAATGCTTTTACGTCTAAGAGCCTTCAGGACAATGTACAAGCAGAGACTGAGTTGTAAGGGGGAAACAGACGGTATGTTTGGGAAGGAATCAGGATTTTGTTTTAGTTCTTCCTGAGATTAACTATTAATATCTGAATGTCGCTCAAACCCTAAATCTGCTATTCCTCCAGCCACCAAAGTTTCGTCTTTCATCTGGTTTAAGAATTTTATTAACTGTCTGATTAAGCCACACAGCTACTGTCACATTTAGTTTATATCCTGTGTAGTTGTGTATTTCTTAAATTCCATATAATCATTATGTACAGCAGTAGCCTGGACCTCTTCAACATGTGCTTCCATTTAAATAAGACATGTCAGGAAATATCCAATATCCATAAATTTTCTTACATTAAGTTTAACTTTCAAGTCAGTATGCATATTAAGGAAAATGGCACGCTTTGTCTGAGCTTGGTTGACAGGAAGATGGGGATGGATTCTCATAATTGCTCTGTGATGGACTACACACTACACCAGCTCCAGTGTAGTGTGATCACCGTAGAAGTGAAATGACATTCACTCCTATGATCTGCCTGGGTATTGAAAGAAAAAGCACCACACCCAATCAAACAAGTGGCCCTATCCTCTTCTCATGAGTGTGTTGACCTTTTGTTCTTTAAAATGGAATTGGAATAGGCTGATATAGATGAAACGGGAGGTATGGCCAGATTTCTATTGCGTGCTTTTTAGAATAATATTTTTGGAAGTTTTCCTCCCCAAGCCTCAATAAAGTAGATTTGATGGCACAAAGCAACCAGTCCACTCAAACATGATTGAGTAATGGTAAAAGCACCCCCCCCTCCCATGTAGACTCTCCTACTCTACTACATTATCTGAGCTGGTTCACTAGGTTAGTGCATCATTAATTAATCATCTACAAAATTAATCTAAAATCCTTATTTTCCCGAAGCCACCCAAATGCATGTTGCTTGGATATTATTCCATATAGTCAAATAAACTTACCAACTAGTGTTAAATTCAGTTTAGTATGTTAGTTAACTATGATGTTAACTCAGTGTAGTCATTACTTGCAAAGTGATCTTGTCTTTAGCGTGACTGAAATGACCGAACTCCTAAACCCCCAGTGTGGTTTGGTATTGCGTGCTAAGTATTTCCTGTGCCCTTGTTTGTTCTCACCTGGTAACTTGTGCAGAGGAAGGTTTCTGTATTTGCTAGGACCTTCCAATGCAGTTTCTGTCCCTAAAAGGCAGCTAAAAACTTTCAAAACAATGGCCTCATCAAATGGATGGATGGATGGAGCATTTTTATATGGATGGAGTCTTATAGAAGACTATAGAAAGTCTTCCTCATGACGGAAGTATGTTCATAATTGCAGTTGCATTCAAAGTAATGAATGTGGAATAGCATTGACCATGTTTTATTGTTTGTTGCTTTGGTGATGAATCGTTTTTTGCAAGTGGGTGTTCATTTTGTTTTGTTTTTACCAGGGCTAAACAAAAAAGCAGCATTAGATAGGTTGTGGTTTCTAATTCCAGGGTGTGCATGCAGAAGGGTGGAGATTGAGCGTAAAGCTATTCATTTGGGTGACTTACTTTTCCTACATTTCATTGCCGAAGGCAAACAAGATTATGACTAGGTTGAAGAGTTTGAACAGAAATTATACTACCAGGGAACCTGCTGCATAAAATCTACTTCATGGAGTAGTAATTCGTTTATGCAACAACTTTTAAGTTTGTCTACATATTTGACCGTGTTGCTGTTTGTTCTGTCCGATGGAGGCAAAAAAGTTTAACAGCTGATCAAATTTTGGCAGTCCTTCCTTTCATTTAAAACAATGTACTGAGTTACGCCTCCTAGGTAAACAAATTCCCATATTCTCTACCATGGGATTCCTTATTTTGTCAGTTGCTCCAAAATGTCTGAATACTAGAAAACCAGATGGATAGATGGAGCATTACTCAGTCTTGTCAGATTAAGTAAACCGGTCTAATATTGATTGTCTCTATTCACCATAACATTATTAGGAATAGACAAAATGAGACTGTCTGACTGGAGTAATTTCAGTTTACTTACAGTTTTATACCATTTAAGCTTTGTTTTGCTGACCTGAAACTTTTTATAACATTTAAAATGTTTGCTCTTCCAAATTGCTTTTACATTGCTTAAATAAAACGGCTCATAAAAACCCAATGTAGAGACATATGGGTGCTAAGTAGCTCTTTCCATTGATATAAAGAAGTTAATATGTACAAGGACCACCCCCCCCCCTCCAATTAAGACAAGTTAAACTTTAAAACATACAGGATTGCTCAGTTATGAGCAATCCTTAATTCATAATGGCAACTTGTTCCATTTATACAGTTTAGTGAACTGGTTCAGGATGAGTACCTTTCTTGGGCGTATGATGGCAGAACCAATCCTGGGATTGGAACTGGCACCCTTCTGTTCAGAATGCCAACATCTACGTCACGCCACTGCAGTCTGTATTGATATCAAGTGGTAGCGGCCTGCTTCTGATGCAATAAAAACAAACTAATTGAAAAACATTAAATGTTTCGTTTGAATGGGAAGGACCATAAAATGTCTATGAAACCAAGGAGCTGCAATAATGACTGTCTCAGACACCGATAGCTTATCTCTCCCATCAATTAAGTCCCAGAAATCCTGCAAGATGAAATGAGACCCTTTCATTAACGTTTATTCTTATTGAACGCCATGCATTTGCAGTCATGTCTGATACAATGGGGTAACTGCAGTTAAGAACATTACGTTTAAGCTGATTGTTGTTAAAAGGCGTTGCTCGGTTTCTCTATTTGGTTTCAGATTTATTTTTTTCCCCGGAAATTTGCTGGGCCTTAGTCATAACCGGGGAGACTTTTGTTTTTGATACGTCTTTTTGCTATGATCAACTAGGACAGCTGCACTGACCACATTTTGATTTCTGAGTTTTGTTACTCAGAAGAGGCTTACCAAATAGCATGTGGGTGAAGGCTCCTCACCTCAAGGCATGCGAACTGCATACTCGCACATCTCGTTTTTGATAACGATTCAGTTATGCCCATGCTCACGTGAAACTTCTTGAAATTTTATGGGGTCTAGACCAGTTGTTCCCAATATTAGATCTAGAGGATCTCTGTGATGGTTTTTATTCCAACCGTCAGTCACCTTATGTTTAAGCCGATCTAGGTTGATGGCTATTTCGAGGGATGGAAAATATTATCTATGGGGTTCCTGCAGAAGCAGGGTTAGGAACTTTGTGATGGAGTTGTTGGAGAGGGGGGTGTTTTAATCTTGACCAAAACCATGGTATTCATGTGAATTAAACCTGTAAAATTAGTTCAATGCCTAATTCATAGTAGTGTGTGGTTCTGGAAAGTTCAGTTTTAGTTCAGGTTTACTTTTAAACTCTTATTGGTTTAAAAAAATTAGGCTTTCTGGTAACATTAGAAAACTGCATATTATGAACACTGGATGCTGTCTGGATCTCTGCTGTAAATATTTTTCTGAAGGTAGCTTGCAAGGCAACAAGATGTAAAATTTTCAGCTTTTCAAAAATCATGGGCCCTACTCAAAGGATTTAACATTAGTGATGCTTTTTCTAAGAGGAATAAAAAACGTTTGCAATGTGGCTGTGCACGTTGGTCATTAAGATACGGTGCACAGTATACCACACAAGCAATGCGTAAAGCTGCACAATATTCCCTTTGGCTATTGACCCATTTGTTGAATTTCAACAGTTTATAATCACATTTTAAAGTAAGATGAGTAAATTGCACCTTAAATTTAAAGACATGCAGCCATTTCACATTTCTGGACGATCTGCTAACAGGCGGTTAATGGTGACTTCGATATTCAGCTGAATAAATGTAACACGATTGATTACTTTTTTTGGTTTAAAAAGTTTGGGTAACCATGCTGCTACTACTGCTTCAGTTGATTGTGTTAAGGTAAGTGTTGCTTTTGGCATTTTGCCACAGCAAATTATTAGCAATGCTGGCTTGCTTATTACGCAAGTCTGCGTGCCTTCTGTGTTGGCGAAGTGCTGACTTGATCTTGTTTTAAACTGCGGTCTATACAGAGGATGGCACTCTGAATTTGTTTATAATTAGGGTAGTTTTGTTTAGAGGAACAGGAAACATCTGAATATCCCTAGGCTGGTTCTGCTGTCGTTCTCCATTTAAACCCAGTGAGGGTATGGTCAGATGAGCTGTGTAATCCAAGTCGTTATCATTGTCGTAATGTGCCTTCCTCTAGCTGCTGTTCTTACTGCAGCTGTCACTGGCTGTGCTATTGTGACAAGTTTGCTGATAGTTTAGTGCTTCACTTTCACAAGTATCCGTGTGAAATTTAATCAAGGCCATGTCCAATTCTATTAAGAGGTCCATATTAGCCTTTTCAGGGGTGGGTGATGGATTCTCCTTTGTGTTCTTTGTGTCTGGACTCTACTGCCCCCTTGCCGGTACAAATATTCCATTGGGTTTTCTTCAGGAAGCATTATTTTATTTCTCTAACCAAACTAAAAACATGAATTGGATGAAACGTTGCAAAACGAAAAGCTGGAGTTCAGTCTGTTGTAATAAACCATATGGGATCTGTTTTAAATATCGTCCAACAAGCTCCAAGATGTTAAAATGACCAGTAGGTGGATTTAAGTAGATATTGCTATTTTGTTTATTGTGGTTGTGGTTTTTAGCCCATCTGCAGGACGGGGAAACCAATGACACTCCAGTGTTTTCAAATGTCTGTACGCAGCAGTTTTTTGTCTTCTGCCCTGCCTCCCTCCCTCCCTCCCTGACTTTCCCCGTTGTAATCAGAAACCTTCGAGCAGAGAAATGGGGTGGCCTGCCAGGATCAAGTTTGCTTCTGCCCTTTTAAGGCTAAAAAATCAAGGGGAACGTTTCCAGCTAGTATGAGAGAAGGGAGGGTGAGAGGGGCTGGGACGTTTGGAGGTAGAAGAAAGAAAAGGAGAGTAGGTTTGGGGTTGCCAGTGTAGTTTGTATTCTCCATTGTACTGTTACCACTGTTTGAATGGGTTTTCCCCTCATATTTAAAAGTTGCAGTCTATGCACAAAATGGTCATAATGTGTTGAAATTCCTTGCTCTGTCTTTTATGCTGTAACTTGACATTTCTTCAAAATATTTTGAACTTTCTGAATCCCATTTTGTATAAACCAATCTTGCGTACATTTTTGGGACTGAAATATGGGCCTGTAGTAATGTGAATCAAGTTGATTTGTATTTTAACAGTAACCAAAGCAACCCCACCTATTCTAAGTTTAAAATAGAATATTGAATGTTTGATTTGGTCATTTGTTTTGTATTGACATGAGACTGCGGCAGAGTAAACCTGGAGGAAGCTTTTAGCCAGACATGGTAACAAAAATTAGTTGTACTTTCCATGTAGTGTCTGAGACCTGAGTCACTTTATGGTGAGGGGGTCTAGACTCGGGTTTGTGATAAGTAGTAACTGGAATGTGAGAAATTTCCTTTGGGACTTCCTTTGCTGCTCACACCAAATGAACCTTGGACTGACTTGTAAAGTATATTCTTCCTTAAAATGACTGACTGTATTGGTGTACTGCTTAATTTTACTTGGCTGCCATAACTATCACAGAGAGATATTCAATTATGGCTGGTGTCGTTGATTAACTTTTGGCATCGGGTCCCGTTTGCAATGGTAACTTCCCTTTATATATGTGAATGGTGCCAAACAAAAATGCCATATTGAAGGACCACATCCCATATGGTTTTAAACAATGAGCGTGTTCTTCATAGAGGAACGCTGTGATTTGACACTGCCATACATATTCAGGTATTTAATCAGTTGGTCTAAAAAGGGGCTCAATTGTAATAATTCTTGTTCCGTGGAGGACTAGTGGTCTGGAGGGAATACTGTTGTAATCCTATAAAGTTTAGAGAGCTCGTTGCTGTTGTCTTTTTAAATGTCCTCTGGGTATGTTCTGTACTTGGATGTGTCCTACTTTGTAATCTTGGCTGTTCAGTATGGGTTTCCTTGCCACAAATAACCCCTTTGTAGCATGGATTATGAAATCCATATTGAAAATGTATCAAAGTAATGGCTCCATCAGATTTTTCCGCCTTTCAATCTGTGATTTATAACTCCAGTTGTCAAAGTTGATGAAGGATGTGAACCACACCCTTTGATTTTATCTCCACATCCTGACAGGAGGGGCATTCTTGTGGCAAGTAGCAACAAGTTTTTGTTTAACAATCTCCTCAGCTGTAATGAGTGGGGTTGCTTTTGAAACTTCTTGGAGAAGAATTAGGTTTTTTTTGGCATATTTTTTACCTCCAAGTCACCTGCATGCACTGAGATACGCACGCTTTCTGTGTTGATATGCTGTTGCAGTGGAACTGTAACAGTGTCAAGTAGATGGCCTGCAAGTTTGTTCCTGTTTCCAGCCTCCTATCATTTTTGCTACTCATTCCTAAAAGTGTGTGACTCATGTGGGGGAGCCGCCCAATTACCATGGAGATCACATCACAATTCGGGCTGTCATAGCTACTGGATTAGGGCTTGGTCTGGTGAACAGGCCTCCACAACTTTGTTTTCAACCATGCTCTCATACAGCTTCTTGGTTAGTTTTTAGATTTTACACGCATTCTAGCAGAGTATTAACTTTAGAAATTGTGTTAAAATGGCCTCTTTTGATTTGGAGAAATAGGAGTTTGTTTTTTTTCTCCTTGTGAAACTGCTTCCTTTAATCTCCCAAACCACACATTTGTTTTTTCTCTAAATTAAGTCGGTTGGAGAGTGTGGGGTGGGCTGATGGAATCCTTTGTAGTATAAGTGATCCTCTTGTGCTATTGAAAAAATCTCCTAATCTGGCCAAGTGGTCTGATTTAGAATTTCAATTTTTTTTTGTTTAACAATAGTTGTGTTAAAGTCCATGTTAAAGAATACAGGATTGGGGAGTGGAACACCTTGAAAGAATCAAGTCTCTGGGTTTGCCACATTTTTCACCCGGAATAGTGAACATGTTTTGGATACATTCTAATTTTCGTCTCCAATCCCAGTCCTTGTTGTAATCCAACTACCTATGGCCTGTTTGCAAAACATACCAACGTTGTTTTTAATTTGTTGAGCTGCTGCAATTGTTTTTGGTTGCTCTGGTGATGCTATTCTTCTGTGTTTTGTTATAAATAAAATGGTACATGTCCTTACAACGTCCATGTAAATGCTTTGTATAGTAATGACATGCAATGCTGTGCTTCATGTTCCATAGGCAGGTAGTAAAGTTTTAAATTGGTCAGAAACATGTCTGTTTTTAAGATGACTTACTTGACATGGGTTGAGAGCCCCCTGTATAATGAATTAGTGTGCTTCATTATTCAAATTTGTCCATTATCTTTGTGCAGTAGTTGCTGTTACATGGGTCGCTCCTTTGCCTGGGAATAAGCAAAACATAATGATGAAATCCCCCACCATTTAAACATTTTGTAATCAGTCCTCCTGCTCCCACTCTATACCTGGATCAGAAAAAAACTTTGTAGTCTAAAACTTTAGTCTCCCTAAGGCCTGAATTCAAGACTGTTGTCAAAATATTAGATGTTTTGTTGCTGACACTATTGGTTAGCAATGTATGACCCTAATGGTGGACTGTAATCCCACAACAGATTCTAAGGCCATTGTTGACGGTAACCTGAAGCTGATCCTCGGTCTAATATGGACGCTGATCCTGCACTACTCCATCTCTATGCCCATGTGGGACGAGGAGGAGGATGCTGAGCAGAAGCAGAAGACGCCCAAACAGAGGCTGCTGGGCTGGATCCAGAACAGGCTTCCTGAGCTGCCCATTACCAACTTCAGCCGGGACTGGCAGTCTGGCAGGGCACTGGGGGCGCTGGTTGACAGCTGTGCCCCAGGTAAGATGGAAGAGGAAGTGATTTAACCTGTCGGGGTCCCGCGTTTAATACCCAATTCCATCATGAATGAAGATTGGGATGGGATGATGTTGACTGTTATAGAAAGAAGCTAGGGGGGTAAAATGT
>JAOYSI010008678.1:0-15651 GCA_025775065.1 Hiodon alosoides | reverse complement strand
CTGGGCATGTCTACAGGGCTTGAGGGCGTGGCTCCTGAAATCGTCCAACACGATTCTTTTCAGTGATTTGCCCATTTGGAGGCACATTGCTCCAAGTCAGTTTAGTCTTCAATCTGCGTCACTCAAGTCAAGCAAAATTTCCATGACAGAGTTTTTTTAATTGGCGCCCGCCTACATCACTGAATAACTTGGTTGACGAGGGAAGAGGGAGCGAACGAACGAATCGTATGACAGAGGCGAGCGACATAGTTCAGTTCACTTAATAGATTTGCTCCAAATTATTGTGAGACTAATTTTAAAGTTTTTCTTGTTTTTATATATAACAACATTAATCCGTCCTCCTTAATTTGAATTTGCCCCCTTTCGGAATCTTATTCACAATTCCACATTGTCCTTGTGCACCCATCCTAAGTTACCCCACTTTGTGCTCCCAAATGACCGAGTAGACATTTTGGATAAGATGAGAGTAATAAGGCTGAGGATGAAAGCTGACTCCCCCGTCTTGCTTTCAGACTCGACAGATTCTGGAGGAGTTGACAGAGCTTCCTGTCATGGTTGAGCTGGCCAGCGACTTCTTGGACCGGAATACTCCTGTGTTTCGGGATGACGTCTGCTTTTTTATCAGCCAGTCAGGTACAGGAATTAGGGAGCTGGTGATAGTTCACCTGGCGTCTTCCCTCTGATTGGAGCAGTCATTTGTCTGTGCTCAATGTAGACTGAAGTTTATTGATGTAGATGTTGTCGTTTCCGTTGAAAAGTTTTTCATTTAAACCTGAGGAAGGGACCTCAGTGAGAAGCCTAGCGTGCTTCAGTAGAGTCCGAATGACTTCTTGATTATATGAACGCCACCAGGGGAGACTGCTGACACGCTGATGGCTCTGCGGTACTGTAAGGATCAGGGGGCGCTGACTGTAGGGGTGACCAACACCGTGGGCAGCTCCATCTCGCGCGAAACCGACTGCGGGATCCACATCAATGCAGGGCCCGAGATCGGTGTGGCCAGCACCAAGGTAAGTCTTGGACTGCACAGCATGGCACAGCCTATTAGGGCAGAGCTCTGCGTGGCATGGCCTATCGTGGCACAGTGCTTTGACCTGCAACACCGTGCCTTCCTGTTGTGCATTCCTTAGGCATACACCAGCCAGTTTGTGGCACTCATCATGTTCGGCTTGACGATAAGCGAGGACAGAATCTCCCTGCAAAAGAGGAGACTGGAGATTATCAAAGGCCTCAGGGTACTGCCAGGTGAGACTTGCTGTTCTTCTGAACCTTAATGTGTCACTCATTGTACTACCAATTCCCACAGTTCCTCTTTACTCCAATCCTTATTACACCCCACTGCGAATTCTATCAAACTATCATTCTCATTATTTCACTGTATATCTTCTATTGTTTGTCTCTCATTTTATCCCTGAAACCTCTAATTTTAGGGCCCATCACTCCTCACCTTCAACAGACTAGTTCCTGTGCTTAACCTTACAGTGTCTGTCATTCCACTGAAATTTTCCATCTACATTTTTCTTCTCAGAACACATAAAGAAGGTTCTGGAATTGGACGAGAAGATCAGAAGCATTGCTGACGAGCTCTACCAGCAGAGGTCGCTGTTGGTCATGGGCCGCGGTTTCAACTACGCTACTTGTTTAGAAGGAGCACTGGTGGGTGGGTCTTAACAATTCTCTCGCCATAAACACACACAGGTTTTCACACAGTGCATGTCTGTCTTTGTAAACTGGCTTCATTCACCCGCTTTAACAGCATCAGAATGCATAAGCATCTCTTGGTCTGGGTAGATGTGAATCGATATGAATGTGCCTCCCCTACAGAAAATCAAAGAAATCACGTACATGCACTCTGAGGGCATTCTGGCTGGAGAACTGAAGCATGGCCCTCTGGCACTGATTGACAAGCACATGCCTGTCATCATGATCATCATGAGAGACGCCTGCTACACCAAGTGTCACAACGCGCTACAGCAGGTCGCAGCGAGACAGGTGAGACACGTGTAGGCCGGGAAGTGGCGAGACGTTGTGTTTCAGTCTCCGCTCGTAGTCCTGAATTACTGCCTGCAGGTTTTTTTGTTTCTAGCTCTCCTCGTAATTGTGCGGTCGCAGTGATTATTCTGATTAGAAATTATCTCACCTGGCATTCTTGAGAGGCAGCTCTGGAACCAGCAGAAACGGCGGCTTTCCCGCACCTGGATCGGCCACCCCTGCTGTAACACGTTTCCGTCGACGCGTTCTGTCGGCCCGGTGACCTTGGGCTTCTTTTTCCAGAATTCCAGTGGGGGAAGAACAGTAAGTAACATGGTTACGAGCGTTACAGGCTTCCCTTTCTCTCGGTCAGGGGCGACCCATCATCTTGTGCTGCCAGGACGACCCGGAGATCATGAAGAGCGCGTACAAGACCATCGAGCTGCCACAGACGGTGGACTGCCTCCAGGGTATCCTGAGCGTCATCCCCTTACAGCTGATGTCATTCCACCTGGCAGTGCTTCGGGGATACGACGTACGTCCTCTCTAGCTCCCGGGTCTCGCTCGCCGTCCGTCACCTTCTGTCCTAGGCCGTTTAATTCTGCCGTTTACGCCTACCGTTTTAACTCCCACTTCTAATGTCCGTTTTAAAGGACAATCCCCTTCGGGTGTGGAACGGTGAGGAGACAGCAAGTTAAATGAAACCACATGCTTTTGAAGAAATAATTCGAATTTATAGCTTTGAGTTTCAAACAGATAGAGATTGAACACTAAATATGTCACAGTGTAAAATTTTGACGGTATGATGACCAAATTTGGATTCAAAATCAAATTTAGTGCATCCTGTCACTGCTGAACAGCTTTTTTATTGACAAGCACCAGTTAGGAAGTTGCAGATACAAAGGCACGTGAATTATACTTTGGTGTACGGTAGACAATTGGAATATCAATTTTGTTCTTATATATTGATTTTAGATCCTTTAGCTTTCCCCCTATTTTTGTCTTTTTTTCATCTCAGAAGTAAATTTAATTGGAACTCTTTCCTGTGACTTTCAGGTTGACTGCCCAAGGAACCTCGCAAAATCTGTGACAGTGGAGTAGACAGAAGGGGCCTACGTGTGATAGTGCAATTGAGTATGTGTGCCAGAAAATGTGTACGCGTATGTGTGTGCATATAGTAATTTATATTTGTGTTTGTGATGACTATGATAATGTAAAGTCCGGCCTCCGCGGTACTAAGTGGGGACACGGTCTTCATGGTTGTGCTACGTCATCCACCTCCCAGGTTTGACCCAATTCTCCCAAATTAAGTGAAGGAAACGGTGAAATCTGAATCTCCACATTGTGCCTTACACTAAGTAACCTGCGCTCGATGTCTGCGTGAAGCCAGATAGAAAGTGAACGACCAAAGTGTTATACTTGGTGGACTTCCATTGTTTACTATTGTGCAATATATGTTATGAGAGGGACCAAAGTGCCCAAGGGAGAATGGGACAGTGGGGATAGGGAATGTTTTCACTTCGGGAAAGGACAAGTTTCCCTTCTCCGTCTGGAGCAAGCCTCTAGGCTGCGCAGAACACCATGTGACACTGAAAACGAAAGTGCACTCACTCCTTTCGCTTTACGTCGTGGAGACTTTGGAAACTGTGCCATAGCGTTGCCGGATGCCTAACGGGCTCCCTGCATAAGGACGGCAGCCATGCTGTCTTTGTATAATATCCAAGTCAACGAGGGGCCAAGTTCTGCACTTTTCCTTTCTTTGACAGACAAATTTGGTTTTATATTGTCCCTTATTAATGGAAAAATTAGTTAACCAGCCTTAAGAAATTATAATTTTCTTTAACTACACAGGCAATAATGTTAATGTATAAATAAAGTAATAATACCTGATTGTTCGGCGAGTTGCTAACTGCGGCTCCAGAATACTTTGTGTCATGTTTTACATTATTTATGATGACTTTTTGGGGGAAAACTATGTATTTTGTGTATTCTACCTTGAATGAGGATGTGTGATATACTTGTAAATTTTTCTGTGTCGTTTTTATGTGTCTGTCACTTCTTCTCAAAGCTGTGAGCCTTACCTAAGATATTTAAGTACAATCAATCACCTTAATTAAGATTCTATTTTATATATTTTATAGTGCCTGAGGGGTTCATAGATCACTGAATGTGAAGAATTAAAAAGATAAAATTGAAAATTGATCCGTTTGTTCTTTCTTACTGTCGCTCTATCAATGCCTACGACTTAGTCATCTCTTATCCTTGTTTGGGACGAATCCTGGGTTATGCTTTGTACTTGTACTTGTGCTTATGAGCCCAATTGACTTACGAGATGTGTAAGATTTTAAGGCTGTTAAGTCGCCCTTTAAAAAAAACTAATAATAAATTAGGTGACTCTTGTCTTTTTTCCCCACCTTGTTTAGTGTATAAAAATCTAAATATAAGTGAGTTTTGTATATTACATGAGGGTTGCAAAGCAAACAATTTGCTAAATGACGGCGTGATTGAAGCTGTAGTTTGTGCTGAATCTGTGACACAGCAAAGCAGAATGACTGCCGTCAACCTTCGATGCTGCCAGTTGTCATCAATATCTGCTTAAAGCGACCGCTGAGGCAGTAGCTATATATGTTTATTTAAGGATGCAAGTGTTTACTATACAACATACAGAAAGGATGAAAAAACAAGAAATATGCTGAAGATACGTTCTATTCCAGTCCCTGTATGGAGTGCCCATAATATGGTATCTTTTCAAAAGCTGACAACCCTGGCTCATTTTTGTGACGAGTACTGTTAGAGATCTGGAGTTAGACCTTTTTAAAACCCTAATTTGCAAAATAAGGCCAGTACATAATTATTTGAGTTAAATCAGTTCCCCGTGAAGCGGCCTGACATGTATTTTCTACTTGTAATCGAGAATGAATTTGGTTGGAAATGATAAAATGACCATGGATGATTACACCCATGGTATTCAACAGTCAGAGTGTGCTTGAAAATAGACTATTAGATATATATGCATTTGCATTAATATCAAAGATAAGAACGAAAAGTCACTTACTGGGTGAATTATTTCCCGTCATTAGTTTGCAGTAAAACTTGGAGGACACGTTTTGATGACGCAAACCACGCAACTTGCGCTTCCTGCCCGCAGTCGAATTTGTTCTTGTTGTGCCGATGAGCCTCCGCCCCCAGTCATGCCATTGACAGGAGTTAGGAATTTTGTATCGAACTAAGCAGGGATCTGTCTCCTTTCGATTACTGACAGAAACGCAGCTTTTAAAATTCGTTTCTCAGTTTAGACCCGTCGTATTGAAGTGAATGTTAAAAACAGCAGTTACTCTATCGTAGCTTGCTTCGTATGGGAGTGCTGTGGGAAAAGCAGGAGGTAGGTGCAATTACATTTAGCCCGCCTGTGCGTCTGCATGCGTCGGAGTTTTGCTACCGCAGTCCCAAATAGTGAGGAAAGAAACCTGGGCCTTTGTACTGACTAACATTAGAGTAACGTAAAGCAGTATTGTGAAGTTGAGCATGGAATTTTTTTTACCGATCAGGTATCTACATCCATTTACAGCTAGCTAGCTGTATCATCACCAGACGTTTTGGCCTTTACCGTTACTGCAGTGCCAAGTATTATGGTTGGACATTTTGCGAGGAACCGCCTGCTTGGGAAGCTTTACCGGTAGAGAGATCGAAGTTGTTTGTCGCAGGTGAATTGCTGGTTTGTCGTGTTATGGAAGACTGACAACATTAGATCAAATTGACAGACATTTAGACCACAGAGATCAGTCGTAGGAAACCGGTATTACTTATTTGTTAAGTACGAACCTTTTCACTATTTTTTGTGGCCCTCGGTATAACGATAGCCGATTTCAATGTTATCTAAATTAGTTTATACAAAGTGAATGTTTAGTCCTGTTCTTGTTACATTTGCAGTTTTAAGCCTCCGCTAGTGTCACGGCGTTTTGTAGATAAGGTAACAGCAACAGCTGTATTGATTGTAGCAATCTGACGTTGCACTTTTCGCTGGTCAATTTGAAATAAAGCAGTATGGTATTAGAATTGCACGTGGGTTATAACATTCTGACAAATACCGGTGTGTTCTTTTGGCAGATATAAAGCACGTCCATCGTATGGACTGTGACATACGACAAAGTTGAATTGCGGAGTAATGAAACTGAGTGTGCTAGTTACAGCCGTTTCCCAATTACAACCACAAACTTATTCCAGTAGTACTGAAAGTGAGAGTTTGCAGTTAAGGGAAATACGGATAGCCCTTAACAAAATAACTCTGTGAAAGACTTTAATCCTATGACGCTGTTGGGGAATCAGTTTCACAGAAGAATAACAGAATGAAAAAATGTCAGGATTGTATGAAAACTATCATTGTGTGGTGTTTTCCTAGCTGCCAGCGTTTATTTCTGACTGTGTATCTGTGCGCACATTAAGCAAACTCTATCACTTAAGTTACCATGGCTACATAGGCTAATTTTAAAAATGACTAATTGTTGTCAATGGTACCCTTTAATACCTTATCTAAAATAAATATTTTAAGGAATCAGTAACGCCCTATTGTTTCAACCTGTTTACTTTTCCACACCGCTGAAGCACTTAGTACAATATTATTGTAACTTTCTGACCCACAAGCAGTCTTTGCAGAAACTATTAAATTACCAAATGTTTACAAAGTTTCACAGCGTTCCACTCAGGAAACTACACTCCAAAAGTACCAATTATTATAGACACAGACCTTCATTGTTAGGGTTAGCAGTTTTCATTGCTCACAGTTGTCATATTACTATTGTATCTTTTATTCAGGGTGATTTCAGAGTTTTTGCATTCTGTTCTTATAGCTGGGTATTTACTAAATAAGCTCAGATCAAACACCTTGCTGGGACGTTGTGATTTATACTGGTATCACTAACCACTGTGCCTCAATTGGAAACTGTTGACACCAAGCCGGCGCCTTTATCACCTGTATTAATCCAGCAAACAGGAACAGGAAACATGCATCAATCCATTCATATGTACAGGAACACAATTGGTACAAAAGAATTGAGGAAAATCGGCACCTCTGTTCAGTTCTATTCTTTATTCAGTTTTCAGTTTGAATTTGCTTTGGTTACCTATTGTTTTAGTTATTTTGTTTTTTGGGGGGATGTACCCATATGGATTTAAAATGGTCGCTGGCTGATTCTGGTCTTACAGGTATACCTGCGGTGGGGAACGAGTGAGATCCAAGCCGTGGTCCATCAGGGACCTATTGAGGAAGTCTGGTCATCCCTGTCGGAGGCCCAGGGTGGCTCTGGATGAGAGGTTCTGTTTCGGTTATAGGGCGAGGGCTTGGGCAGTTCTGTAGTGTCATCTCCGTAGGAGAGACGGCATTGTTCTGGGTCGCTTCTCAGTGGTTTCGTCCGGACTCGTGTACCAAAATCGCTGGCTGATTCTGGTCCTACAGGTATACCTGCGGTGGGGAACGAGTGAGATCCATGTGTGGACCACGGGGCCAGACTGAAAACGCAGAGTCAACATTTCCGTCCGTAGAGACTTTTGGTGTGAGACGCTTGCCTGAATGTAGTAATTTATCACGCTGGAAAGGTCTCTGTGCTGGGAAAAGCAATTTGTGCCCCTCAGAATGCCGTGCTGGTAATGTTTCTTGCAAGCCTGTATCCTGTTTACGATCAAATGGTTTTGCTCATAAAAGAAGAATAAGAAAAAAACCTTCCTGTAATGTCATCTGCTGTAGTGTTAAGGCAGGTTAAAAGAAATATAACCACTTCGAGCTGATATACTTTGTAAGCATCATATGCATAGTTTATTTTATTGGTATAATTTTTTTTTACCTTTGATGTCACAGCTGAAATACTAAGTATCTTTTGGGTTTTGAACTTCACTGGCTCTTATTACTCTCATATGCATTGAAGGAACACCGTGCATTTACCGTTGTGGATGTCGCGAGAGAAGCCGTGGTCCATCAGGGACCTATTGAGGAAGTCTGGTCATCCCTGTCGGAGGCCCAGGGTGGCTCTGGATGAGAGGTTCTGTTTCGGTTATAGGGCGAGGGCTTGGGCAGTTCTGTAGTGTCATCTCCGTAGGAGAGACGGCATTGTTCTGGGTCGCTACCCAGTGGTTTTGTCCGGACTCGTGTACCAAAATCGCCACACCTCCTGTCCATGTCTTTTCACCGTTGCATGATTTTACTATGTTCCTGGTGTTTATGTGCATGTGCCCACTGGTGTTGGCTTTGGGATACAGTCACTGTTGTGGGGTGGAGCTGAGGGATGGTATGTTCCAGCTCGGTCTGGTACGTGTTGAACCCAGAGAATGTCTGGGAAGCTGCACTTTCTGCATTATCGGGACAATGTCCTTCCCTCTCTAAGCTCACACTCAAGCAACTCTGGGTTTTCATGGAACCTTTTTTTAATACTGATCGGACATTACTGGATAACTTTATTGCATTCCCCAGCATTGCATTTGTGCCTTGTAATTACTCTGCCATGCCATGTTGGTGAGGACTGTGCCCAGCTGACTCTGTTACAGCCAATGGGAGATGCCCAACCCCTCCAGGTAGCTAGACTGCATGCCAGATTGTTGGCCAAAGTATTCAGTCATTTTTGTGGCCTGGGTCATACAAGTGTGCGTGTGCGTGTGCATATGAGTGAATGTTTCTTTTTTTTTTAAATAGTTTTACTGTACGACAAAATTATTATCAACAGTTTCAGTGAACCTAATCTACTTCATTGTCTATAGTTCACACCGATTTAACATTTCTGCGGTTCTAGTGATATCAGCTCCGATCTCCACAGACAAGGGGGCTCAGCAGCCAGTCCCGAATGAGAATACGCAGTAAAATGGTCTCTGTGAGAACTGTGTTGAGTCAGCAGCAGCTAGTAGCTGTGTAATATCCCTAAATGCAGAGTCTATTTCTCTTTATCGATAATGTGTGCTATTTGGCTGTGTTTCAGTGTTAATTAAATTTAGCCAGAATCTCTAGTCTCTGTTAATGGCTGAAGTCCCTGCAGTGGGCTTAGGAGGGTTTGGTAGTAGACGGAGCGATAGGAAGGCAATCTGGCTAGTCGGCTAGTCTAGTCTGTTGGCGTATGTGGGCTTTCCCTCATCTGCCCCTTTAACGGAATTGAGTACTAAAGGGAGTCGGTGTGGGGAGAAAACGATTGGATGTCTCCCCAAAATGGCCAACGTCCGGCTGGCGGGACAGCGAGACTGCTTCTGTTCCAACACCCTTTCAGCTCAGTGCCCGGGACTCGCCCCTTCTGCCGAGGGGATGAGAGGAACCTCTCCGGCCTGGCCCACTCAGGCATTTGGTAATCCAGCTTTCCACCTGACTTGCACTTGGATCACGGGGAACGGGACCTTATCTTCCCCTCGGCTGGTGTCGATCAGAGTTATACATGACACGTGCAGGATCCCGTGTAGCCCTGGAGAAGGTATGTGTGTGAGCACGTGAGTATGAGCGTGTGTGTGTGCGCTGGGCCATTTGCTAGCGGTAGAGGCTTGGTCTGAAACATGTGACTGGACTGCGTGGAGTGAGTTGGGCCGTGTAACACTCCACTCTGCCATTACAATCTATCCATGTTTGTGTTCGACTTCACCTGCCATCCAGAAATGTGGCGCTAAGTGAACTGGGTCATTCTCATCCACTGCGCTTCTTTTTCCTGATTACATTACTCTGTGAAGATGGATGAAGAGTGCAGCTCATTGGCATGTGTTCTCCACCGCAGACCCAGCCCTGGTGCAGGTTTGGGTGTGGGTCATGCCGTTTGGCCACTGGCTCATTGTGGTAGGCACGCTCCCATCCTCCAGGCGGTTTTAAAACACGCTGCAGGCCACGCAGTCCTGTACAGGATGTTCAGCGCCCACTGGAGGATGGGAGTATGAATGGTTGTGAGATTGACAGTTGGGAGGAACCACTTACAGCTTCCTCATGTTGAGCTAATTGGAGAAAAACTCTAAAAAGTAATTGATTGCGCATGGATGATATTATTTGAATTTAAAAAGTTGAATATACTTGTATGAGATCAAATGAACCCAGTTATAGCCGTGGCATTTAGAGTGACATAAAACCCTAAAGGAGATACTGATTTTGAATGATATCGATATTGTGGTTTACTTTGCCGGTCCCAGTCTGGTTTGTGTCTTAGTTAAAAGGAAGTGCAGTGGTTTAGCAGTGGATTGCTGCACTACTGGTCGAGATCTGTCCATCAGCTTCTTTGAGATCACCTCATTTGACAAATATCATTGCTGCGTGCCTCACACCCAAGGTGACAGGTGTCTATAAAGAGAGGAGTGCTTTGTCAGTGCGTTAGCGTCCCCTTTTTTGTGTTTAAAATGTTTTCTGATGTTAGCGACAAGGAGATGGCTAAACTGCTTTGCCCGTGGCTGGGTGTGCTCTGTGCTGGGTCCGGTCCTCAGGGAGCAAGGCTATGGCGCCGTAACTAGGTCATAAGATGGGCGCTGTCTTTCCACTGCCATTTAAAGTAGAATGAATAAAGTAGATCAAAGTAGAGGGGGCAGCGATGTTCTTCTTGTCTGAGACTAATTGGTGTTGACACACCAGTGGATCCAGGTTGATTAGAATTGAAATACGAATGCTTACTGTTATTATTGGACTGAAGCATGGCGTTTTGTGTGTGTGTGTGGGTGCGTGTGCCTGCATGTGCGAGCGTGTGTGCGCGTGTGTGTGTGCGAGCGCGTGTGCGTGCGTGTGTATGTATGTATGTGTGCGAGCGTGTGTGTGTGCGTGTGCCTGCGTGTCTGTGTTTGAGAGAGAGATAAAAGGAAGCTGGGAAAGTCAGTGTAACAGAAGAGGGCGTGGCATAGAGAAGAGTATAAAAAGGAATGAATGAGGCACAGAGAGTGGGAGAAGCTGAAGGAGGATCCCAGATCTCCTTCGGAGGTCTCCAGGGGACAGCACTGACCCAGCGCTCCTCCAGGTGGATCCAGGGGACAACGGTGTCTTGGCACTCCTCCGGGGATCTCCGGGGGACAGGGGACATTTAACATGCAGTCTATTTTGAATATTTTCCTGCCTTGAGTTGTTTCCCACTCAGAAGTTCTGCTATCAGGTTATCAGGTCTCTTCTTTAGTGCTGGGAGCAGCTGTGCTGCTGCTGCTGCTGCTGCTGCAACAAGAATGCGTTTTTATGACACTGCCACAAAGGCCTTGATTTCCTGCTACCATGACAGTTCCCAATATCAGGGCTACAACAGGAGTTATGGTCCACTGCAGAGGGCTGCTCAGTAAGGCGATTCGGACCGTGCCACTGGTTATGTCATAGTCTGCAGGGAGTAATAAAACTGTGTGGCGCACAGTGACTCACAACCTGCGCGTTCTCAGCCCTGGTCCTTTGTGTGTGCTTGGATATGCCTCCCCCCCGCACACACAGCCCTGAAAGTCGCCCTTCGACAGATCACACCCGCTATGCAGACCCCCCACAGTGCAGTGCACAGGGTGGACTCTCCAGGCAGGCAGACAGGTCTCCGAATGTGTGGGCAGCTCGGGAACGCCCTGAGTGATTCTGTAGTTCACCGAGTGCTGGGTTTCTCAGCTCCTGAGATTCCCTCCCAAGGGTTAACTGCTACTTCTCTTGTGGTACTGTCATGTCCCTGCCGGTTTCTCGCGACCTCGGGTTCCTTTCATTATTGCCTGAAAATGATATCAGTTTTGTTTTGTTTTGGTCCATAATTTTATCATCCTGTCTCATCCTGTCTTTTAAAGAATGTACCCAGTGCAGACCTGGTGTGTGTGTTCCTGTGTCCGTTTGCGCGTGTGTGTCCGTTTGCGTGTGTGTGTCCGTTTGCGTGTGTGTGTACGTTTGCGTGTGCGTGTACGTGTGTGTGTGCGTGTTTGTTCGCGCGTGCGTGTTTGTTCGCGCGTGCGTGTTTGTTCGCGCGTGCGTGTTTGTCCGCGCGTGCGTGTTTGTTTGCGTGTGCGTGTTCGTTCGCGTGTGCGTGTTCCTGTGTGTGTTCCTGTGTCCGTTTGCGTGCGTGCGTTCCTTTCTTTATGTGTGTGCCTGTGTAACTCTGCCCTTCAGTCTTGACTCTTGTCCTGCCAGCTTAGTGTGGGGCAGTGGGAGGGAGAGTGCCCAGAGCCCTGTCTGTCCATCCACACCAGGCAGGAACTGCAGGGGAGTAATTACTGTTTTGAAACGCCTCCATGAGTCTTCCAGGCAGAACTAAGCGATGCAAGAGTAGGCCCAAGGCCCTTAGCACAGCTGCGTGACCTGCTGCTGTTGACAAGACCTCCTGAGTTACAGACCTTTTGGATTCACTGACTCCCTGCCTTTTAGAAGTCGCCCCCCCCTCCCCCTCCACACACACAGTTTGCCCACTTTTTGGGATGGTAGCTCAGAATCCCCCAGTGTGAGTCTGAACAATGTGTAGGCTTAGATATATTCTAGCCCTTACTGTAATATTTATTGAATTGTTTTACAACGTGATCAGGACTTGCTCCATGGAGAGACTAAACGTTTTTCAGAATTTATTGAATTGTTTTTTAAGAGAGAAATTTTGGGGGGTTGCGATAACAGCAATATCGTATCCAGGGCCTGACATCTAGCGCTCTGCCTATTCCTGTCTGCTGTGCGCTGAAAATGGAGGAGAGTGTGTAATGGTGAGCCGCCCTGTGCTCTGGCTCTCCCGCAGGTTTGATCCGAACCAGGGGCCGCTTCTCTCGGAGGTCGGCGCGATGAGCGAGGGGGATGGACAGTTCTACAGCGTCCAGGTGGGCGACTCCACCTTCACGGTGCTGAAGCGGTACCAGCAGCTCCGCCCCATCGGCTCCGGGGCCCAGGGCATCGTCTGGTGAGTGGGGGCGCCGCAGCTCTGTGCTTAAGGGGTGTCCTCCTTACGGTCGCAATGCTCATTCTCAGGCTAACTTCTAGCATTGCTGCTACTTACAGTCAGCAGAGATGGCTCAGATAACGGCTGTAACTACTGTAACCTTGTGCTGCTAACCACTGGTATTACAACTAGTCAAACAGCTTCTGTATCATTCAGTTACTGGTTAAAGCATTCACTCTCCTCTAAAACTGCTTTTGTACAACTGCAGTATGGAAGATATTTGGTTGTGGTCTGCAGCTAATTCTTCCATTCTCCCCCGTCTTTTCGTCAGTTCGGCTCTTGACACTGTCCTAGGCATCCCAGTGGCCGTGAAGAAACTAAGCCGGCCTTTCCAGAACCAGACCCATGCCAAGCGGGCTTATAGAGAACTCGTACTTCTCAAGTGCGTCAACCACAAAAATGTACGTCTCTCTCTCTTCGCTAGCATTCGCTAGTACCTCAGAGCTGACACAAGCTAGTCTGGTGTTCTGTTCCATGTCAACACTATCTGTCATTGCTTCCGGTTTCCCAGTCTGACTGGTGTCCTATCTCCTTAGATTATTAGGCTGATCAATGTCTTCACGCCACAGAAGTCGCTGGAGGAATTTCAGGACCTGTAAGTGGAACTTTTGTACCCTATACTATTCGGTTATCTTACATGACCTGTTTTTTAAGGGGGCTTGGGCTTTTGCTTGGACAGGATTTCAGGAATTTCTGGATTTTAATCCAATAAACTTCTGCCAACTTCTAGACCTAGATAAGAAGTGGATAAAAAGTAAAATCCTAGGATTTGGTTTACATAGGGACGGATAACAGATGATTTCCCAAGGAGGTCCAGCTTCCTGGTTTTCCTGTCGGGGGGATGTCATGGGGGCTGGGGTTGATGAGACCGGCCTGTCTCCGGCTCTTTGTGGTGTCCTGCTGTGGCGTTGAGTGTGACTGGAAGCATGGTTTGAGAGGTCCTCCACTTCCTCCAGGTATCTGGTTATGGAGCTAATGGACGCCAGCCTGTGCCAGGTGATCCACATGGACCTGGACCACGAGAGGATGTCCTACCTGCTTTACCAGATTCTGTGCGGCATCCGACACCTGCACTCAGCTGGCATCATCCACAGGGTGAGTGTGGGGGACGCTGGGTGCCTGTCAAACTGACTCGATCCAATCAAGTCAAAGCAATATTCTGGTTTTGGGATGGAATGAACTTACTGGACAAAAGGACCGGCGAGAGATTAAAAAACATTAGACCTGGATTTAGGCACTCCACATCAAGTGCTTCTCTTCTGTCAGTTATTTATGCTTTGGGGCCCTCAGGTTTACAGACCCATGTAAAGCCTCAGTCTGATGCCCGACTGACGAGCTTGTCTCTACTAGTCCTGTGGAATGGTTCCTCCTCGTCCCAAGGGAAGACAAAGACATCTCGTTAGCCAAAGGGGAAATCTCAGAGTCTTAATTTAACCAGCCTTTTTATATGCGTCTTCATGGTCTCTGTGGCTTGCAGGACCTGAAGCCTAGCAACATCGTGGTGAAGTCCGACTGCACCCTGAAGATCTTGGACTTCGGGCTGGCACGAACGGCCTGCACAAACTTCATGATGACGCCCTACGTGGTGACCAGATACTACCGAGCCCCGGAGGTCATCCTGGGCATGAAGTACAAAGAGAATGGTGAGTGACGTGCCGGGCTTGCCGATGAAACCGAGCTCTGTAAAACCAATGATTAAAAGAATTAACTGCATTAACTCCCTAAGTGTCGCCTCTCTGCTTCCAACACACATAAGAAGAAGCGTTCACCCGCACACCCCCATGCACAGTGTGTTAAAGTTTAATGGCGTTAGATCAACTGTATATTTCAGTTCTGTACAGTTTGAAGAATCCAGGCAGGTTTGGACCTTAATGACAAACCCTCCTGCTGTTTAGTGAATATCTGGTCCGTCAGCTGTATCGTGGCTGAAATGATTCTCCACAAAGTCCTCTTCCCAGGAAAGGATTGTATCCTTCAGATTGGGACTTGAGTGTCTGTGTCCGACATCCGACTCATCCGCTTTCAGTACGTGTTCGTCAAATTCGAAAGGAATACCCCTGCGGAGACGAAACGACTCAAGCCATTATCCTGAGTGCCAGATGTTGGTTTCATCATCGTTCTGTTATTCTTGTGGTTATCTGGGGGATAAAGACACATGAGTTGGTCTACCATTACGAATGGATGACGTCCGATTTTTTTGGTTTGTTTGTTTGTTTGGCTATCCAAGCTATTAAATGCTCTGGTAAATATTGAAAGGAAAAAAAATGGGAAGAGATTACACAATGTCAAATTACGCGCGCACGAACACCAGCTGTGGAACACACCCCTGTATGACAGCTGAAACATGGTGGGTCCCAGTCCTGTTAGGAAGGAGTGGCTGAAACCCCTCTGGACTCCTCCGCCAAAGCCTCTCCTTCTCCTATTTGGTAATGGTTTGGTAATGGTCTCCTACTTTTGTAAGTTTTATTACGGCGAACGCCAAACTTCTTAAGTTATTCTTCCGCTCTTGTCTCCTTACTGTTGTCCTGTTCTTCATAACCTACGTTTAAAAAAACTTGAGTTTTCACATAGACTCTTTCAGGAGTTGACGGAAAATGGGTCTGTGTAGTCAGACATTAATCATGGTCTGCCCATGGAACCTTACTTTAGATACGTTCCTTGTCTCCATAATAAATACGTGTTGATTTATTTGGAGGGCCTCAGGGCCTTCCAAAAAGTTACTGTGTAGGTTGTGTGTAGGTTTTGTGTAAGTTGTGTGTAGGTTACTGTGTAGGTTGTGTGTAAGTTACTGTGTAGGTTGTGTGTGGTTGTGTGTAAGTTACTGTGT
>JAOYSI010008677.1:0-11378 GCA_025775065.1 Hiodon alosoides | reverse complement strand
TTATCTTTTCACAATATCAGTAAAGCAAAAAAGGTAAAAAGTATATCGCTTGAAAAGATATGATACTCCACAATAGACAATCCTCAAGAAGGACCGATAATGTTCATGTTCCCTGGAAAATATGCATTATTGACTTTGATTAAACAACTTCACTCTGAAATCTCAAGGCACCTCAACTGTACTTAACACACAGTGACAACAGTCACTGCACCAACACAAATCATGTAACTACAGCTAGTTAAAATCTGAGTACGGTAGTCATATAAAAAAATCATTAACAATAAAAATATCCAGTATTGTGCTGGATATGTGTGTCTTAGGCACACTTTTTACATAAATGTAGTCTTTGATGTTTATTTTTTGGTCTTCTGCATTAGTGTGTCAGCAAACATTAATCTTCTAAAAGAAGAACAAGGAGATTTGCAACCGATGGTATGGCCTCCACGCCTCCCTGATCTCAACATCATCGAGGCTGTCTGGGATTACAAGGACAGACAGAAGCAAGCGAAACCATCAAAGTCTGTAGAAGAACCATGGCAAGTTCATTAAGATGCTTGGAACAATCTACCAGCCAATTATCTTATACAACTGCATGATAGTATAAATAAGAGAATTGTTGCAGTTATAAAGGCAAAGGGTAGTCATACCAAATATTGATTTAATTTTAAAAAGTTTTCTTTATTGTTTACTGTCCTATAGTATTTCAATTTCATTTAATTATTTTGAAAGCATCTTCGCTTAACAAATTTTTGTTACATGTGCCTAAGACTTGCACAGTTCTGTACATGCACAAATAATGTCTATGTTTTCCAATCCCAGGTGATTGTCGCTGACTGTCACTGTCAAGATTAGCTATTTTTAATGGATAGGGTATTTCGTAACTATCGATAAACTGGCATATGTTCACTTTTTACAAAAAATTTCAGTAAAAAATTTGATATTTTTTGACAATTATTTTATGTTTAAATAAAAACTATATTTAAAATGAGTCATTTGCTTGTCTATATTAAAACCATTTTTTCAACAAATTACATTTTGCAGGATATAATAAATACAGCTAAAGAAATATTATATTCATTCATTATATTATTATATTTATATTCATTTTATGTTGTTCTATAGCTAAATATCTAAAGGGGCCATTTTGAGATATGGTTGATCATATAGACTACTTTTACAACAGGGGTCAGCAATCCTGGACCCTGAGAGTGTCTGCAGGCTTACTTGGATTAGAAATGATTTCACCTGGTGTTTCAAGGTGTGAATCAGACCTAAATGAGAGGTAGCTCAAAAACCTACACTATGGCTCTCGGGGCCAGGGTTACTTACCCCAGTTTTAGAGTAACAGGACATAACCTAGTTGGCCCAAGCTAATCAAGAGCTAAAACACATTGTGACTTCCAGTGCTGACGAGGCTTCCTTTATCTTAGACCATATTCTAACAGACTGTGTAATTGCGACAGATCCCCACAATCCAAACGCGTTACACGTTCCCAAAGCTCATTTAAATAGCATCTTTTAAAAAGACTGATGACTCATTCTGAGCCTAGCTAGATTTATTCATGCATATTTGTTGGAGTTTGGTGTTACGGATGTACTAAACTAATTTTTCTTAGATGGTGGATTAGAGCATTCATTATGTGAAACTTTCTCATATGCATACATTTTTGCAGCTTTCTAGCAGATCCTTGTCTAGTCTAAACGAAACGACACGAATGGAATTCAACCTATTTCTAGAAGACTGTACGACATCAACGTGTGGTTATCATTTATAATTACAATAATTTTAATTTAACCAAACCGAAATATAATTGAAAATTATTGAAACAATTTGAATATTGTTACTGATATTTTTGCAACTGATAAATATGCAATTTAGTCAAATCTCCGGGTTTAGCCAATTTGTCAACATAGTCTTAAATAAGTTCAAATTTTTACGTATCTCCAATTCAATACAGGCACTGGCAATATGATCTAGAGATGGTTAAATTAAAATTCACATAATACTTGACTATTAGGGTGGGGTCTTAAACAGCTTGTACGATGTAATTCATTTGTTATTATAACAAACATTCTGTTATCTTTAAGGACGATGACGCTCGAACAATCGTACATAAATAAAATAACAAATTTAAAAAAACGCCGTACCTCCTCGGCTTGCTTTCGCAGCGCCTTCTCGCGCTCGTATTGGGTTATCAACTGCTCGTTGTCCTCTTTGAGAAGCTCTAGCTCCACCTCGTGCTCTTGGTTCTCTGTGAGCACCGAATCCAGATTCTCGAGCACGTTCACCACCAGTGGCATCAACTCCTTCACCACCTCCTCATCGTAGCTACGGATCAGGCGTTCAAACTCCTTGTAGATGCTGTTGGCCAGGCCAGATACACGCTCTGACATTACCGAGACAGAGCCGTAGTCGTCCTGGTACACCACCTCATCCATCTGTAGCTCCATCATTTTGGCGCCTGGATTTAGCTGCTCAGCACAGCAACAACAACAACAAAAAAAACTCACCGAGTCGAAACTGCTTCTTCCAAGAAGTAGAAAAATATAATTAGATTACTGAAACATTTTTTTTTGTATCCAGCCAAGTTTTCTTAGTAATCGTCTGTGTTCAGTAATAAGTCAGAACTGTTATGAAACAGCAGTCTTCATTGTACCACGACGAACCGTCAAATACGGATTTATTATCTTCACCTATAATTATTTGATCACGAGGACGGGTTCATACAATAACAGAAAAAATATATTCTTCTATTTAGTACGGTTAATTTGTTTTCCCTCTTCAGCCACGCCGACAGCTTTTAGACGCAACCCGTAAGTGTTTCCCAGTCGATGCTAGCATCAGTTTCCGAATGAAATCGGCCCGGCTTGTTCTGATCCATCCCTAAACTAGATGCACCGTAAAATCATACGGCCTAAACAATGTACCTGCAGCAGCAATTGATCCCGACCATCGCAGGAAGAATAATACATGGGGAAAAATAAATAAATAGCGATACGAACGGCGAGTTCCAGATGTCATGTAGCCACGGTCGACCTTCTAAAGCATTTTTGTTTTATTTTTGGTACGAGTCCTTTTCGTCCGGATGGGACGGAGCAAGCGATGCAGTTTCTGTGGATCAATTGGGACCCTCCCTGGATAGATGGAGGTGCCAGCTGACCGATTTGGCGTGACGTCACGCTGTCTGCAGTGAGCAAGCTCAGGCTGTGCTGTCTCGTCACCGTTGCCCCCCCCGCAGCAGTGGTAAGGCCCTCATATCACGGCAACCACACACACAAACACTAATATGCCACATGAGACAGAGAGTACAGGTATAGAACACTGATTGTCCTGGTTTTAACCGCGGGATGATAGAGTGTAGACATCTATTAAATGTTTGTGCTGGCTTGTATGTGTGGCTTCATTTCAGGTAAGTAACCGGTCCGGTCGCAGCCTCCTTGTCTGGCTACCTGCACTTTCAAATAGCAATAGTCTCAAACGTATGTCACATATACTGTTAAGGAATGCGCATTTTTGCCTGCTGAAGATAACCTATTCGTTGATCTTTCGCAAATACACTTCCCTCAATCCCTAGGTATAATCTTTTGAGCATGGCTGGTGACGTAGTAACGTCACGTTGAACCTGTGGGTAGATCGTGACGCGAATAAATCAATATAAAGCTATAGATAAAACCACAGTGAAGTACTGCCGAGGCGCATTTTGTTCTAAGAGACGATTTTAGCTGTCAACGTCGACAATGTTAGTGTGATACACATTCTCAGTTCTTCGAAAGGCGCTGTATTTATCCTGTTCTGTCCTTTTTAAAATAAAATTTACCGTGAATTTAGTACTAAACTTGTTGGCTGCCCGTTTGTTGCATGAAAAATGTTATGTATGTTCTTATTGTTAACAGTTATTGGTTTCCTTAAATATAAATATATTTATATGTATGTGTGTGTGTGAAGTTTTGAATTTAATTGAGAGGGGTTGATAACAGAATATTTTTATTACACTCAGATATTCGATTTTTGCTATCAAACAAACAGGTGACTTCAATTTTAATAACTTGATAATGCTCCAGGTAAGGTAATAATTGGAAAATAATAAACTGATCCTTAGGTGCTGAGGTGGACACACTGAAGACCCCCAGGACATGGAGTCAACGATGAGGGGAAAAAAAACAGAGGAAACATTCACTTATGCCCATACATGGGGAATACATTTTCAGTTGCCAATACTTTGGACAACGGGAGGAAAATGGAGCACCTACTGGAAATGCACATAGGCATGGGGAGAATTGTCAAACTCCACACAGACATACGAGCCCAGGACCCTGGTTCTGTGAAGCACCAACTGTAACTATTGAGCCAACCTGCGATCCACTTTGTACTGTCACTTTCTGTACCATTTGAAATGTATTGTCTATGCCAGCAGCACCCTCTACTGGTTAGTAACATCTTCCCACGCTGTACCCTTTGCAAACCACAATGTTAACCTAATGTACTACAAGCTCATTTCAAAAACATCCTCAACCTGACACGTTTAATCTGATACAACCATGTGCTGTCATGACTGCTTAGATTCTTGCACTTTCGCAACTGTTTTCTGAATACCCCTTAACTAAAAAGTATGATAGAGCACCTCAAAACAGCTGGTAGTTCAAATGGCTCTCAACCTACTTAACATCCAATTGTCAGCATCATGTGGGGGGCAGGGGTAGTGTTGTTTCGGCTCAGCTTTCCTGTTTGGAAGGAAATTATTTATAGGGGAAGCCTGAATCACTTTTTGTGATTTTCTGGTGATGTGCCTTTTGTTCACTGATGTGGTTCAAGGTTTGATTATAAGTAACATTTGAAGGCAGATAGCCATCAATTCACATTCATAAATATATTTTATACATATTTATATAACAAAACTTTACTTTCACATCCCAGCACAGTAATTACTGCCTTTTATTGTCAAAGAAAACAATTCTTCTAATGGAAAAATAAACAAATCATGGTTAGACTAGTTTGTGTTTAGTCACAGAAACACACTGGATATAAAAGTCAAAATATTACAGTTTAATGAAATACACAGGCCACGCAGTAATTTCTGTCCTATACATTGTTTGCCATGCATGCTTGTATGTAGAGAAAATAAAATTGAAGAAAGGCCAGCACCAGGTTACACTGAACACACACTAACCACACGCAAGTCAATCCCGCCAAGGAATCGGCCATCTCCTTTTGCCCCCCCCCCCCCAATTTCATTTTCAGAGTTTTCGGTAGTCTTGTTTTAATTTAAAACATAAAATGCCTTTCCAAATTTATAAATACCTCATACTCATACTACAATGGTAAAAACTGAATATTTATCTATAAAATCAAAATAGAAAAAGAACATTTTATTATAATGGGGCTTGGCTCCTATATTTGTTGCTTGATAATTTTTGGCTGAACATGTTTTCAAACAGACCAGGTCAGAGAAACCTAGACAGCTATAAAACAATATAGGTATGAACAGGTATAAGACAATGAAAAAATGCCTAACTGAATGAACATTTTCTTGTAGCAGTACCGTCATAGCTAAGACAAATGGTGCAAAAAGACTAGAAGCTATGAATTCGGACTAATTTGCAGTTTATTCCACACTGGAATGAGGAGGAACCTGGTTTCAAACTTCGGGACCCCATCTAATGACACTCAAAAGACAGTGGTGGCCAGTGAGTGTTAAATGCGTCAATCTTAAAATTTAACAGAACATGAACATGTTAATTGAGGGAAGTTTACCCCATTCAGCATTCATGTTAAGGCGCTAACAAAATTAGGAACAATAGTAGCCGTCAAGGCCAAATGCACATGTGCAAGATTTAAGGAATTTCAGGACGCACAAGAAGAAAAAAAAACTTTTGTCATAACTTATCAAAGATTTCTCACAACATAAATGAATCAGAAGGGTGAGACGAGTTGATAGTGCAAGACATTGAACCAGGTGTGGCGATACTTGTCAGTAGAAGGCCACACTAGATTTCCCCCCAGGAGGGTGAATGACCTTGTTGTGGGACCGAGGTCGGGGTCCCAGCCGGGGCTCATGGTCCTTCAGACAAGGCTTGTTAGGGCAGGAGTCTGACTCCTGCACATGGTCATCCTTGCTTGGTGTCAGTGGTAATGAAGAGCCATCGCTCGTCTCTGCCTGAAGTTCTACCTTCTGTTGTGGAACTGAAACAGAACTATAGACCATGTAGCTTCTTCAAACACACACAATACATACAAATTTAATCTTTCAACTAAAAAAACAATAATGCCCTGTTCACTGGAAAACATTTAAAAGTGTGAAAGCAGACTTCTTTTCATATAACCCTTTTATAGACAAGACCATCTTTGGTTGGGTTAAAGTAAACATGATTGGTTTTACATAGGGCTGGGCGATACGGCCAAAAATGTTATCACGATAAAACGTATCAGTCGACATTGATAATTATCACAATAAATGTCAAATCATTATTTCTTTCAAGTTTAAAGGCTGATTTTTGCTCCTGAGTGAAAGTTGAAGAAACCAGATGGTTAATTGTGGTTTAAAACTATTCTTTATCGTCAGAACATGACAAACCAGAGTTGCCAGGTCTACTTAAAAAAGAGCCGCGGGAAATTCAGGAGTCACTGGTTGCTACTTTTTGGACTACTTTCAAGACGTCTCGTCACTGTTTCCTAATATAATAACATATTGCACATGAACACGACCACCACTGACTGCGCATGACCATGCGAGTGAACAGGACGAACGTCACGATTGTGTTAATTGACAGTAAAAAGCAGCTATTTTAAGAAACAGCATAGAAACATCAAAACCGCTAAAAAGCAGGTAAAAAAGAAATGTAAGTATTGTTGGTTGTTAGGTGCATTTAATTGATATGGCTTTTTGATTTAATTGATGTGATCATCAAATTAGATTGGTGGCATAACTTTAAAAAATTGAACCGTTTTCTTCTTTGGGAAATGGGAACAGCATTAAAGGATACGGCTACATGTTAATAGTAATAAGCTTGGTTTCAGTGAAATAAAAAAAACTAAAATAGGGCTCGTTTTGAAGTGACTTCGGGCTATAAACACTGTAGAAGTCTGGCAACCCTGTGACAAACACTTGCCAAACAGTGGATCATTCCACAAATCTGAGGTAGAACATTCAAAACAATTAATATAAATCGTTTTTTCAACATAATGCATGAGTAAAATACTTTTTCAGTCCTTTTTCCCTCAACAAAATAAATATCTTAATAGATTTAGCCTAACGTGTTGCCAACTCCTGTTTCTGCTTCTTGCCGTTTGAGGTCTCTGTTCACCTCGTTGCTTTGCGCTTCTGTGTACTTTCGCTGCTCTTAGACTTTGCTTAACAACCCCACGTGGCAAGTCTTTTTCGAAGACCTAGTGGGAGCGCTGGATTAACACCATCGCTTAATTATTTGTCACGAGGGAAGGGCATTTACACTAAGACTGATACCAGCAAAAGGATCCAGCGTACCAGCTACATTGAATGCTAAGAAATTAATGATAGAATGATGATGAGCTCTACATCAAAAGTATGTCTTTAAATTAGATTAAAATAATTGCTGTTGCAAAGGGAAGGAAAATAAATTGAATAAAATGTTGAATAGCTAATGCTAACACATTGAATTTTTCTAATGTCTGACTAGGCAGTAAAATTGACAAAGTATCATCCAATAGCTTTCATTTGAATTGTAAGTAAAGTGAGTCTTGTTTTGTAATGACTGAATAAAGTGAGTGACCTTTCTTCAGTTTCTTGTTGACAACGTCCTTGTCCTTCGAGCTGTCATGGGCACTGCACTTTCTTCGGTGTCGCTCATTTCGCGCCAACTAAAAGCCTGCCAGCCAATGTGTCTGTAAACAATACGACGTGCTGGCCTCTCACCGTGCAACTCAACTTGCGCAATGCATACCTCTATTCCTGCAAACATGATTGACATTTAGCAGTTTGTGATTCAAGTCAATTTTATCAAACATTTATTATATTAATCGAGGAAAATAATATTGCCATAATTATCTTTTTATCGCCCAGCCCTAGTTTTACAGATAAAATATAATCTCTGCACAGCACCTTCACTTCCTGTTTAGAGTACTCACCATCAGGGTCTTTCGTAGCATTTACACCAACACCAATATTGTCCTGTTGAGAAGAAAATTCATTTTTGAAGCAGTGGCAAGTGGGCAACAAATTGTTAAACTAGTGAAGAGTGAAAAGGCAGCCCACTTAGTGTTGTAGTAAGTATGCATGTAAGAATCTTTGTCCAACTATATCAATACAGATATAAAAATATAGATTTGTATCAGACAACTGGTTTATGGCAAATTTTAAACCAAAAAGGGGCACTTTCATTCACATTAGGCATAGATTAATTTGCAGAAGTACTAATTTATATGAAACATAAAATTTGCTTACGAACTTGTTAAATCACTGATAAGCAAAACGCGTTGTCAATAATCAGATTTAACATTGAAAAGGAAAATGACCGGATTAATTCATACTCAATGCTTTAAACATCAGAGCTAAACCCATCTCTAGTGAGAACTCCAAGAAGTACTGCTTTTATTTGCAATACTTTCAAAATCTGCATTCTCTTTTTTTTTTTAGCTTGTCAGGAACATGAAGTACCTTTGGCTTATTAGGGTGGCTGCGTATGTTACACGGGTTGCTCCCTGGCTCCCCAAAAATGTTGTTGCTTACTCCACCAGGTAGACCAGCTCTTTGCTGAGTTGTGTGGGCCTCAGGCTGCCCAAAGATCCCGCTGCTCTTCCCTCCTAAATTAAGACAAACAAAAAAAAACAAAAAAAAAACAGGATGCCCAACAACCAACCCATTTACACATGGCACCTCTGGTATAAAACAGCTAGACTAATCTCAAAAAATAAAATAATTGGAAAAGTGAACACAAACCTGGAACTAGGAATAAAGAAGCATGACCTAATTATTATTATTATTAATTTACAAAACAGTCCATTCAGTTAATGCATAAAATACATGCTCCTATTTCATAGACAAAATTACAACGGAATTTCCCAGTAACACTTCCACCAAAGCTTAAACAGCTCCTGGTTTTGATCACACAGCATTTCTCTTTTTCATTATTCTGCTGGGCTATTAAGAATCCAGCTACAACTAGATGGGTTTGAAAACAGTAAGCGACTTATGATTAGTCACTATGAATAAACAGCAGTTTTAGGCATTATACTTCGTAGGTACACTTAAAATGTATGTGACAAAGCAGAAAAAAGTAACCAACAATGAGGATGAAAATGCATTTAAAGTAACCAATAAAAAAATGTAAGTTTCTATTGAAGTGCAGCTGAAAACTTCTTTAATGGCAATGTAACATTTCAAATTTTACTTAAAGAACTTGTCAGAAGAACCAAGAAAGAACACGGCTTTTACTGTCTTTCACCCAGCAATAGCCTCTCACCAGGTGGGTTCGCCCTTTTATAACCAATCTGGGTATCTTCTGGAGGATCAAAAATATTTGAGTTCATTTTGTGCTGTCGTCTTGCAGAGCTGACTTCCTCATCACAGCCACCAAACAAGTTACTAGAGCCTCCTCCGGGGGGTCTCAGTACTCTGTCAATGAAAGTCACAAAAGCGACATAAATTATTGCTGTCTTAACATCTGCTTAATCGATTTAATGGTATCTACCGACAGTGTAAATCTACAATCGACACGAGATCGGTTCACAAAATGCATGTACAACTGAACCTCTAGACACGAGACGAGAAACTAGTGATTCAAATACAGAATTAAATAATTAAAGTCGCATTTAGTTTCCAAAATTGCCAATAATTGTAGTTTGGCGATGCTGTAATAAAAGCAAGAAACACCGCGTAGGCCAGATACCTGTAAAGACCGCAGCGAAAAGATTATCGATATGCGTATCAGAAATAATGTGAAATTAAACATTTCCTTATTTCCTACAGGCAACTGGTTAACTACCCCTGACACACTGAGAACATTACAGTTCCGCTTTGAACCTTTCCAAACAAGTCGTTGAAAATCTAGATTAGAAAATATTCCAATATTGCGATTTTAAAAACGCAAACCAATTTCATGCATTTTGCGATACCATCGCGTCCCACTATCCCTGCACTGCGATAAACCACCGTGACTTGCACACGTCATCGATGTCGCATTAAAGAGAACATAATCTGGCGAGTGTGTTACATGGACAATAGGGCAAAACGTTGGTCAACAACAATACTGTTTTAAAGTTCTGTCAATAATAAATCAGCAATCACATCAAGCAGCTACTACGAGTATTACAACTAGTAATAGCAACGTCATAACTTTTTTTACTATGAAAATAACGTCTTTCATCACTTGGATTTGTAACAGGAAACGCTGATAACCTAGAAGAAAAGCGGAAAATTACAAAAAGTGACGCCGGCCATCACTTCTGAAGCTAGCTTCAGCTAACAATGACTATTCAAATCCCGTTTTGTTACCAAAGGACTTACTAGGTACTTAAACTTTGAAGAATTGCGTTTAGCTTTCTTACGGTTAACGCTACCAATTAAACCATCCTTGGTTAAAACGAATTACAAACCTAGAGCTTGTTTTGGAACCATTATCCAGTCCTTGAAATGTATTCGTTGAAGTCATAATTCAGTTTGGTTTCTCTTTAAGAACTCGATTTTAAGTGCGCTGAACTTACGTGCGCAGGCAAAGCAAAGGTGTTCAATCGCAGAGTAAAATTCTATATAGACTGACCATTGGCCAGAAATTACACACCAAGTCCCCGCCTATACACTTAACACTTAAACACGCCCTGAATCCTGAATATGCAAGACTTCTGTGGTTTAGAAATACGTCAATCATATTTTCCTATTTTCTATTGGATGTAAATATTTGAATGATATGACTGTATGCTTTGTCTCACGTTATTTGGCTGATAAAGATGTCAGTCTTAATATTAGCTCCAATTGCAAAATACAAAATTAAAATATATTCTGCCTTTAAAATCCGATGATTACAATTGTATTCGGTCCCTGCAGAAGCGGCTCACTCGTTAACATTGTGAAGAAATAGAATTCTGAGTATTAATCTGGAATCAGTATGTGCGACTTCTGATGCGTATTCTGTGAAAGTTTGGGCTTTGTTCCGAAAAACGATGTGACAGTAATGGAGAAATGAATGCAAACATCAATTAGTAAAAGTTTCTTCGGTTAAAAAAATGGTTAGATTTTAGTTTTAAAGAAGAACTGTGTTACTATTATTATTTTCAATCCCTGTTCATTTAGTTTTAGGACAAGGGTTTTTTTAGATTGTGTTCTCACTCAGTTAATATTGTAACGGGGATGGCAGGCAGCGTTTCCCCCGCCAATGGGCTTTAGCCATCCCCGAAGGGGCTGTTGGGA
>JAOYSI010008675.1:0-11378 GCA_025775065.1 Hiodon alosoides | reverse complement strand
CTGACTCCATGTCTGACTCCATGTCTGACTCCATGTCTGACTCCATGCCTGACTCCATGTCTGACTCCATGCCTGACTCCAGCCACTAGGCGTAGGGCCACTCTCGTGTTTGTGTGGACGTTGCGCGTGTGTTTAGGTGAGGCATTCGCAGTGACCGCTCTGTGCTGATGAGCCCTGTGTGAGGGGGCAGCCTTTGTGGTGAACGCGCTGACCCCCACCTCTCTTCCCTCACGCCCGCGCGCTTGTCGCCCAGTTTCCGCTGCCTGGCTCTGCTGTACTGGCGGATGTTCAGGCTGAAAAAGGACCATGCCATCAAGTACTCCAAAGCGCTGCTTGACTACTTCAAGGTACACCCCTCAGCTTTAGAGCTCTAACTGGAGAGGGTGTGGGATCAGGGAACAACGGAGGGGAGAGGCCTGGGTGTGTTTCATTCTAAAGGGACCTGTCTCTGCCCCCCTTCTTCTATGCAGACTTGCACCAAACCCTCCCAATCATCAGTCCCATGGAACACCGTTGGAAAGTATGCAATACTTAAAATGCTTTACGCTTCTTAAAAGTGTTTGATACTTAAAATGCTTCATTCATTCATTCAGTAGGTGGAATGAAACAGGAAAAAACGTCTAATTGGCTATCCTTTCTGTCTGATTGCCCTCAGGAGTACAGGGACCTCCTCAAAGTCTTCCTCGCCCTCTCCTCTCAACTCCGAGGGTTCCCAATCTGGCAGCTCCTCTTCAACATTCATCAATATTCCCCAGCGTATCCACCAGATGGCAGCGAATCATCTAAACATCACCAACAGTGTGCTCTTTAGCTACGAGTACTGGGAGGTGGCAGAAACCCTGTCGAAGGAGAACAAAGGTTTGTGAGGCTGGTTCAAGATAAGAAACATAAGAGATTATCACAATTTTCACTCTCACATGAAGTCCTCCACATATTTCCTCACATCATTGATTCCAACATATATCCTATACCCGCTTATTAAACCAGCTTGTTATACCCGTTTAAAGGTAAAGATACTGTAAAGATACATTTTTTAATAAGCAGAGGAACTATACGTGACAATTAAACTCTTCAACTCAAATGCTTAGTGTCTAGTCTGGGTTAAGTTTTATATTGATGGTTTCTCAACATTAAGATCCTTCCACATTTTGGGAGATAGTTTGGGAGATAGAGTTTGGGAGATAGTTTGAGGGAGAGTTTGGGGGATAGTTTGGGGGATAGTTTGGGAGATGGTTTGGGAGATGGTTTGGGAGATGTTGTTTGTGAGATTGTTTGGGAGATGTTGTTTGGGAGATGTTGTTTGGGAGATGGTTTGGGGGATAGTTTGGGGGATAATCAGTAGTAGCCTACAACTCAGGGTGTAGCAGTCCCAGGTTTTGAAGCACATGTGAGGCACTGCACTCCCTTCTCACAGCAACTGAATATATGTGTATATACACTGTATATATATATTTATATACATATATATATACACACACACACATATCTGGAAGTAAATGAGAAAACTGAGGCGGGCTATATTGAAATGACTCTGATCTCTACTTGAGTTCTTTCTCATGCTTTTCGCCTCTGCCTCTATCTCTTCTGCAGAGTTCTTTAGCTACCTGAACAACCTGATGGGCCCTGTGACCCTTCACAGCAGCATGGCACACATCGTCCAGTACACCAGGCAGGGCCTGCAGTGGATTCGCATCAGTGCTAATTTGTCTTAGCCGCCCGTTCTTCGTCCCCTTTTTGACCTGTGTCCACCATCTCCCGGAGAACCAGAAACCTGTTGGGAACTGACTACACCCATCAGGATGATGTGCCTCCAACATCCTCTGAGGAGGTTGCCTTTCCAATTCTAGTCTCTGTCCTTGTACAGGAGGCGTATCAGGTGTTCACTTGGAAACGGTGTGCTGCAAAAAAAGGAGGAGCCCCATTGGCCCAGTTCCCACCGAATCAGCAGAGAGAAAACGGGGGCTAAATGTTTCATGATGGTGAACTGGGATCTATGGAGGTCAAACTCTAAAGGCACAACTAAGGGAAAGTTCATCCTGTCCCTGGAGTGAAAACACTGACGATGTATCTTTATATATCTTACACATTATTACACATCTTGTGTTACAGGACTCTGTGGTTCGTCCACTGGCAATGCAGCAATACTGTGGAGATTCTCTAGTGGGAGCTCATATGTTCCCATATATATCTGCTTAAACACCTGATGATGACCTAGAGACGGGACCTTTACCCTATAAGCAACCCGTGGCTCCGTTAATAGTGGACTAATTAATGGATTAATTAGTGGATTAATTAGTGGACTTCAAAATAAAATCATGTAGTTGGTGCCCCTCACAATCCCTCTGATATTTGTATTCTAATTGGAGCCCAAGTTCTCCTCTTAATCTCCTGTGATAAGATGATTTCACTACGCCTGTCTAATCAGTTTTCAACCATCAGCATCTGTTGTAGGGTTCATTTTCAGAAGGTGGTACTGCACTACATTATGCATGTTGAAAATTAAATGAGTACGTCATTCAAATTGTACCACACACCTAAACAAAACATCTTGATGGGGAACCTCAGGAAATTTCCTGCCTTCCCTAGAGGTAAAGCTGGACCTGAAGACAGGAGACGAGCATATATTCACCTTTATAGCCTTTAGAGCCTTTATAATGGAGGAATGAGCACCAGGGTAAAAACAGGGATGAGTGACACCTCTTTTCCAGTTGTCCTATCACCACACAATGAATTGGGACTGACTAGTTATGTCACCAGGTGTGAAGTTGAAGCTAAGGGCTAAAAAGATTTTTTTAAAAGTATTTTCTATCATTTTTCACTTTGTATTTGTGCACTGGTGCAATATGTATGTTTTTTTAAAGGAACCTCAATTTGAAAGTAGAAAGGTGGTATTTGGTTTTAATGCATTTTTCCAACGTTGTGGCATAATTATCATAATTATAATGCCACCATCTATGCAAGTCTATTTATAGTGTTGTGTTTTAAGTTTTCAGACAGGAACGTAACGTAACACTTGTGTCCTTCATCACGATTCTGCTTACCTTGTAAATATATATTAGAAATCTGAATTACACACAATCATTTTAAATTCACATTTACTTCCCATTTATTTTAAACGGTAACATTGTAATTTAGCCATGATGAAAATTGAATGGCCCGTCTAAATAATATCGAAGGTGCGACTGCACCTTGAATAGATGTGTGCTGCCCCCTAGTGGTCAGGGTATACTAAGCCTTTATTCATCCGTTGTTCTGGTACAGCTACAACTTGTGTTCTAAATATGACTAATAATCAAAATTAATGAAGCTACCTCAAGTGTAACTAGCATGTAATATTTGATCTTGTTTTAGACTTGTTCTCCAATATTATGTTTCCGATCATTTTAAAAAGTGCGCCCCCCTCCCAGATTAAGGTCAAATTGGGCACTGTTCCGTCTGTGCATAATCCAGTCTTCCACATTATACACGGTTCCACAGAGATGGCTCAAGGCTTTAGCCCAGGTTGTGTAGGCAATGTAGGTAGTGAAGGTTTGTTGGTCCTTCCCTTTGATGCTGTTGTCTGTGCCTAATGTCTGTGCCCGACAGTGGTGTGTTGTTGTACCATCGCCACCGGGCAGGTCCCGATTCCGGTGTGACCGACGTATGTTAGGGCCTGCTGCTTCTAAACATTATTAGGGACCCCTCCCCCCCCAAAAAAAGCATGGAGTTAGCCCTGGAGGTACTGACCACAGGGCACTGACCACACATACCAGAGCCTTACTTTTCTCTCATGATCTTTTTTGTAATAAATTTTGAATGCGCTGAACAATGTTGTTAAGATTGTCAACTTTGTTTTAACATTATGATTTTTTTATACTGTAGTAGACTGAACAATGAAATAAAGGGTTATTGTCCTCGGACACTGACCTGCTAGTTTCACCTGCTGGTTTCCAGATGGAAAGTTTGCAAAATGAAGAGTAAACAAATGTAAAGTATTATTTTTTTAAAACCTTGTAATTATTATTAATGTAGTAATTTCAATGTTTCTAATTTGTGCACAAGGCCATTATTTAATGCAATTTATTATTAGCAATTTTTGTTTAGTAAAAATGACTCCCAGCTGGTTCTTTGTCCCTTCATTTCTGCCTAGTCTGTAACCCAACACAGTTGTGATTTAGTCCTCAGCCTAGCCCTGTTAAGATCAGTATATAGTACATGCATACTGTACAATGACATCCAGTGTAAGGGTTGAGGAATTTATAGTTTCTTTCACAGAACTGATCCTTACTGTAACTCTACCCTGTTTTTGGGGTCAGCACGAAAACCAATGAAACTAATACAAATGGTGGAAGCACTAATGGCATTTTGTTCTGTCGGTCTCCTTCGTAGGGAATGCGTCAATGCTCCAGACGTTGTTGGCATACCCTCTATCCCCAGCACAGAATATTTATTTTAAAATCCACGTCTTTCATTCCAGCGCTTCTCTGCTTCTCTCTCTCCTCGACTGTTCTTACTTTGTGTGACTGATTAGTGTCTGCCTACAGATGTATCGCGGACCAATAGAAAGAGAGCGACAATACCGGACTCCCTCATCAGCAAGCTAGAACCATAGCAACAGGAAAACGCAACAGCCAATGAGGTGGGAGTACAACCATATGACAAATTCAATAAAATTCCGTGTAAATGAGCTGCAGAATAAAGGCAAATATTCTACACAAAACGTTATATTACAGTATACATCGTATAGGCTTAAATAAAGGCCACGTGGGTCTCTGGTAGCTCAAATGCATTACTAAATCCCCCAATCCAGCTCCCAGCATCTTTATTTTAACCATCAAGCCTTTAAAAAAGTGTATAATTATGCTATCAAGATTCAGCAGTAGAACCATGCTAGGGATCTGACTGACTAATGTATTGGTAAAATGTGTCAAATGACTTGTTTCTATTGATTCAAAAAAAAAAAATTCACTTAAATTATTTCAACGTTGCACTTACAACCAAACAACACCCTTGTCTGAAAATGGCTTTTCCAGTATATGCAGAAAGCAACCTGATTTTGCAGTACTCTTTCAAGGTAAATGTTCCTTTCGGATAGGCCTGTTGTTATGTTTAATATTTAATATTGTTATGTTTGAACGAATGTTAGAATACCTGAAAAAACAAAACATCAACATTTCAGAGTACGGCAGATTATTACAGACAATTATATAACGGTTAAGAGTTGTGTTTTTTGTAAATACCTTCGCGTATTTAGCATATTTATACTCGTAAGCAACCGAAAACAATTTATACAATACAGGAAGTGAGTTTCTAAATACTGCTAACAGCAAAGTACATTTCACAAAACATTTTAAACACGCTTAATCATAATAAGCAATGGTAATAAATATTTTTCTTGGAAACATTACACGTTTTAAAACGCAGTATTACAGAAGGCTACAGACTTCCTCTATTTGAGCTTAACACTACAGTTCTAAGTGTAACGCACGCAGTTATCTTTTTATGACAACGTGATCATCTCGTCAGTAAGTCGCCCTCTATTTCCGAACATGAAAACAGAATCCGTTAAGATGCTAAAATTATTTTCCACTTCCGAGGCCCCAGTAGCGCTCCGGTACCACGGATCCCATGCGTCAAAATGCGTCGCAACGTGCCAGGGTTTTCGAGGACACGGGATTGAAATAACAGTGCAGCAAGCAACTACAATAAAAAGGTTCATTTGTTACATTATGTCAGAGAAGCACGTATCATTCATTTTTTTTAAAGCCTGTTAAAATATATCTCAGCAAGAATATTAAGTATTAGCTTATTTTTGGAGAAACAGAAACTGCATTTTTATGTTTCTGGTCTAAGAAATGCGCACTCAAGATTTTCTGCGTTGAGTTTTAAATGTAATTTAAATTTAAATGTTTAAATTACTCTGCAGGCTAAATATACATCGTTTTATATGTTGTGTTATATGTTGTAATTAAGTGTATGAAATACGTATTGAGGCAAGCTTGGTTGTTTGAGATTTGTTAAACACAGGCTGTTTCTAGAAGGGAGGGGACAGCATGAATCCCAGTCAATGAAACGACGTGACAGCAGGAGAAAGCGAAAGTGCGTAAAATAGTAAAATAGGTGCAGAAAGGAATTCTAGACGAAACTACGTCCATCACAGTCTTGCGACAAATGTAGTGTGGCCGAATCGCCGGAGGAGGGCGTTGTGAAACCAGCCGCCGGCGGAGAAGCTGTGACAGTCTGACCCGGCAGGGAGGAGGGTTTGAGGCGGAAAAGCGCCGTGAGAGGAGGAGGCGGCTGGAAATGGAGAAAGAGAGAAGGTTGATCAAGAGTGCTCTCTGGTCTGCACCTTGAAGAGCCACGCGATCATGTAAAAAATCTGAAGGATAAGAGTCAAAGACAGAAAAGAAACGGACGTGAATATCACAAAAGGAGTGCGTAAAAGGAGACTGGCCTACGGAGATAGCAACGGGCGCCCTGTTTTGAACAAAAGCAAAGCAGAAAAGGAGAAAGAAAGAAAAAAGGTTTGGACGCATCTCTGTTTATTTTTTTAAAATGTAAACACTCAATACCAACACAGCAAACGTACACGTACGTGTACCGCGGCCGCGGTATGCTCGTTAAACCGAATTTTAAAACTACAAGCCCTCCTCACATTAGCTTGGCACCAGTACTGTAGACACTGTCAAAGCCTGTGGCGCTAAGTGCGTGGTCGGGGTACTGGGCTATTTGTAGGTTGTAGTTGGTGTTGTTGTTTTCGTTATTTGTACAACTTGCCCGTGCTCTTTGGCTTGGCTCACCGGGGCGTTTTATTACCACCTTGGGGTGACTGCTTTTAGGCCGGCTGTCGGATCAGACTCCTGTCCCACCCAGTACTGTGGTTGAATCACATTGGATCGTAGGAGAGGACGCATAGTAAACTCAATCCGTACAAGGAGATCGGTCTGGCGATACTGGTTTCCTGTTTATTTTTATTTTTCGGTTATCTAGCCTGCTAGTCCGTTTATTGGACGCAGGGGTTGTAGTTGGCAAGAACGGGAGAATATAGTTCACGTGGAAAACGGGAATGTGTCACACAGCGCTAGCATGCTACAGCTATTAAGCATGTTATTGTGACATTAAGGAGTTTCAGCACGACAATGGGACAAATTAGTTTGGTAAAATGTCTGCAATACGTCTCGGAGGACAGCAATTAAACCCATCTTGATTCATAAATGCAAAAGAATCACGGTAGCGGGGAGAGATGCCAGTTTGCACAACCTGAAGCTTTAATACGAGTGTACCCGCTGACCCTGACGTTTTGTAATCTGGCGAATATGGATCTCGACACCATTCTCCGCAACTCTACTTCCACTACGGCGTGCAGTGGGGTTATTTTTAAGTGTACTGTTATTTTACTGACCACAGCGGTATATTAGTCTTATTTAATAGGCCACGGTGTCTATGATTGGAAATGATTCATTTAGTGATATGTTTTTTAAACAATGCTTTATTGAATACCTTTAACATTTCACCTGAAACTTATAATTTTGCCGGAATCTCGGTGTGGTGGTGAAAGATTTCTCAATTTGCCAATTCTTGTCTTGCAGAGAATCTCCATAAATGAGGCATGTTTATTATAAAGTATTGTTTGCTTCTTATTGTTTTCATTGATTTGATTACTTTAACTATTTTAGGATATGAACGTTTATTTTGCATTTTAAACTGGATTGCTTGTTATTTAATTTGGACTTCCTTACAGTAGTTTGCACTTGCTTCCATGTTAAGGTTCTTGGCCTCCCTTAACCGGTCTCTGGGTCAGACACGGTACCACTGCTGATCTTTCCCAGGGAAATGTTGGTAAACAAAACCCCAATGTCAGTACCTCTCTGCTAGATGAGTCAAACAACACTCTGTATACACACAGCCTTGTTGTTTAAAAAAATACTCTAGTTAATAAACTCAGTGTTTGCCTCCAGAGGGCATTGTTCAAAGTTAGCTTTTTAAAAGCGTATTAAGGTACCGTACAAGCAGAAAGGCTGGTTCAGACTTCTGGAAGAACGAAGACCATGACAGCTAAGAGAGGTCTGACGGAAGAGACTCCACATCCGACGCAGTGCTACACAGATCTCCCGTCTTCTACTTTTACTACTCCTACTCTGCCACCTACTTCTACTTTTACTACTCCTCCTACTCAGGCCTCCTACTTCTACTTTTACTACTACTTCTACTTTTACTACACCTACTCTGCCACCTACTTCTACTTTTACTACACCTTCTACTTTTACTACTCCTACTCTGCCCCCTACTTCTACTTTTACTACACCTACTTTTACTACTCCTTCTACTCTGCCTCCTACTTCTACTTTTACTACTCCTTCTACTCTGCCTCCTACTTCTACTTTTACTACACCTTCTACTCTGCCACCTACTTCTACTTTTTCTACACCTTCTACTCTGCCTCCTACTTCTACTTTTACTACTCCTACTCTGCCCCCTACTTCTACTTTTACTACTCCTCCTACTCTGCCACCTACTTCTACTTTTACTACTCCTTCTACTCTGCCACCTACTTCTACTCAGGCCCCCTACTTCTACTTTTACTACACCTTCTACTCAGGCCACCTACTTCTACTTTTACTACTCCTTCTACTCTGCCACCTACTTCTACTTTTACTACACCTTCTACTCAGGCCCCCTACTTCTACTTTTACTACACCTTCTACTCAGGCCCCCTACTTCTACTTTTACTATTCCTTCTACTCTGCCACCTTAACCACTACACCAGTAGTGTATCTACTTCTACTCTGCCACCTTAACCACTACACCAGTAGTGTACCTACTTCTACTCTGCACCAGCTCTCTGGGTCTGTGTGGGCCGGACAGCCTCCCAGAACCCTACAACAATGACCGCTTCTGCATACAAAAACCAGAATTACAGAGGGGGTGCAGAACGTTTGCCAGTACATTTGACATTTTTCTTGCTTAGCAGACACGTTTATCCAGAGCATAGATTACATGTCTAAATTCATCTGTTTATAAAGCTGGATATTTTTACTGAAGCAATTCAGGTGAAGTAGCTTGCTCTAGGGTGGGGTGGGGTGGGGTGGACCAAAATCAAGACATGGCCCTTAAAACCTGAGACTAAGACTGAAAGCAGAAATATTCTTGAAATGAATAGACAACTGATAGTTAGGTAATTGTATTCTGTACCCAGCTGGGCTACTGTGTATATTGATTTACATGGAACAATAGGTCTAGTTGAGCGCTGTCAATTCAAAACCTGTTGCATGACGTGCTTGTATATTTCCTCAGTGTTTAAAAAAAGATCAATACAAGTATCTGTACCACGCTCATTTTTGCATGACTGCTTTCTGTACACCCCCATGGTCACAAAAATCATGATCATTCTTAAATGTTGTTTATACATTTTTTTAATGCCTAAAAACTCAGTGTATACTTTTGCCTATCACCATCAGGCATGTTTGACGGGAGAGCCGTGACTTTAACAGCTTTGTACAAATGATCCTGTTAAAGTCACAAACAACCCAACTCTGTTACACTCTTATTTGTTTCAGTTTGGCCTCAAGAGAGATTTTTAGAGTAGTCCAATGGGACCGGACCGTACCCTTCGCTCCCGACTTTGTGGCGCGTCCCTCTGTCCGTCTAACAGGAAACGGTTACAGGCTGCCCGCGTGGGGAAGGTTGACAAAATGTTTGAGCGAATGAAAAGTATTTTCCCCCCTTCCGATCGATTTGCTGTGGTGCACTGACGTTGTTAGCCAGAGACGGGCGGCTCGCATTTCCTGTTCTGGGTTGGAAAGGCCAGTATCGATTTCCAGTTTACTTTCGATTGTGCTGGAGAGATGAACTGAAAGACCCGTCCCATGACTGAATAGGATGAGACCTATGAGCTTTCTTAATTCAGTTTGGCTTGATTGATGTGACAGAATCCTTTTTGTGTTGCCAAAGCCCAAGTATAGAAATATTTCATTAAAATACACAACGATGCAGAGAACGCCATTGTCACCACAATAAGAAGGATCAATTAAACATAGTTAAAGATTTTCAGTAGCAGCAGTTTTCTTTGTTTGTTGGGAGTATCAGCCTCCAAACCTGACGAACACCGGGTCTTATGACAGACATGTTGTGACTGCCTGGTCATCCGTTTCCTCCCGTTTCTCCAGCCCCACGTCTGCACGTGAGCCCTTTCCATAACCCTCCCCCATTATATTTCATGAATTGGCCATTCTCACAAGAGCAGGATAGGGGGGGTGTCGCTGTAATCTCTCTCACTGGTGGAGTCTGCTCAGTTCCGTTCACCTGTAAGCTGACTGCTTTGTTCTCTGAGGTGACTGTATTTGCCTTGCTGCAGTCAAACACGTCGTCACAGCTTAATGACAGAGAGGGGCGGATCTGACCTGCCAGGGAGGAGGCATGAAAAGATGCCTCAAAATAACTCTGGTCTGTTTTAAAACCAAATTTAGATTTATAGAGGTTTAGGGCTCCGATGCTTTTAAATGAGATTTCAGAGATTAATGAAATGATGCAGTTGGTCTGTTTTTGTGCGCTTGTGTAGTTGAAAGCTGTTGCTGTCTGCGTGAACACACAAAGCTGCCTTCCTCTAAAATTCAGGGTCTGACTGTAACTGGTAATGTAACTGGTAATGTAACTGGTAATGTAACTGGTAATGTAACTGGTAATGTAACTGCTGACCCTTTAAATGATCTGCCATGCACTGAGCTGAGATAATTCATTGCTGTTTTGGGTAATAAATATTAGCCAGGTTTTGCTCCAATTAAAAGGAAGAGTTTTAAAAAACAATTTGTCAAATGAAGGCTCTCTAAATTGTGGGATTCCGGCGCCCATTAAATCGTGCTCCTGGAATTCTGTGATTTAAAAAGGTGGTATTTTTAATAATTTTTCCTCCTGTAGATAAATGCTACAGAAATGGTTAAGATAAATGATCTGAAATCTTCATGAAATAGACTTAACGAAACGCAGGGATGGAAACGCAGGGATGGAAGGGACAACCCATGTGGGGTGTAGCTCCAACCTCACCGGATGCCGATTTTCACCCCGTGCGGCTCCACTGTTATGCCGATCGGCTGCTTTTCACCACGCGCGGCTCCGCGGTTATGCCGATCGGCTCCTCTTCACCACGCGCGGCTCCGCGGTTATGCCGATCGGCTCCTTTTCACCCCGCGCGGCTCCGCGGTTATGCCGATCGGCTCCTTTTCACCACGCGCGGCTCCGCGGTTATGCCGATCGGCTCCTTTTCACCACGCGCGGCTCCGCGGTTATGCCGATCGGCTGCTTTTCACCACGCGCGGCTCCACTGCTCCAGCACTGTGTCTGGATTCAGCTGGAAACCGAGTTCTCAAAGGTGGTGACATTCTGCACCGTCAGTCTGGGGATAG